>DWNR01000450.1:0-19834 GCA_018250455.1 Polygonus leo | reverse complement strand
AACAGCTTCCGTATTTATTATGGTTATTATAATTGAAATGACTAAAGGCCTCTTGTTACAGTTGTCATCGATTTAGATTAAATTATAACCAAGTGCGTTATCTTCGATATAGTGGTACTATATACGAATATGAAATTCTGTAGACATTTTATTATTAGATTATTAACACAATTAATTGAGAACCTCATATTTTCAAACAAAACAATATAAAAAATAATCTGTTATGTCGGTATTTCCAATGTTTCCAAACGATACTTTAGTAGTTTGTAATACAATTATGCCTAATTAAATTATTCAAGTATTTTATTATAACAAGAAAATTAAGATTTATGTATTTAAGTAAAATTTTATTTAATATCATTTATATAAATGACAACTGCTTATACGAACAGAAACAAAACCTTAATACATTTATACGTAAAAAAAACATCACATTGCATGCATAAAACCACACACAAAAATTTCGTTGTAAGAAAAGTTTAAATAGCGTCTTCATGTACTTATTACGTGAATGGGCCACTACTTTTTCTATCCGCCGTTTACTAAGTACCTACCTAAAGGTGATTGATGACTGAACAGCTTAAGTTAATTAATGGTCTTTCGTCACCTTAATTGTCAAGATACGTCCAATTCGAACCGATGAACAAAAATAAAAGGAGTGTGTGCAACCATTATAGAGCCTTAAGAGCTAGCCAGCGAACATCACAAAATCTAAAAATGGAAAATCGCTTAGCTTCAGCCCAAACGCACCTGACATTAAACCCGTCACAAATTAACATAGAACGTAAACGAACGATTTACCGTTTTCCACTAAATATTTATAAGCCCGTAAAGTATCTAGATTTACTTAAAGATCAGATTCAAAACCTCGTAGAGCCGGTAACGTGAGAAGCATTCACAGCTGATAAAACGCTCCAATCTATATCGCTACAAATAAAACAAATTCACTTACTATGAATAAATTGGATCCACAGATATTATTAATTAAATCACTTCTATGTGGGAACTTGATAATACATCGTACCTTACGAATTATTAAACAGTCGTTATAAACCCGTAAACCACGCTACCTTGATCGCCACTTGATATGAAGCGGTCACGTGCCAGATCTGCATCTGCGCCTTCGTTAATTAAAGCTCGTATGTACCTATTAAGAAAGCATCTCATACGAGTAGCGCTTATTAACTATCGGGAAGCAACGATTCCGTAAGGCCGCGAAACCGAGGAGACTGTTTCGTTTGCATCTTCATAACAATTTGTTGGATAAGCAAACTTAAACGTGCGCGTTTGTCAACAGGAGTATTAGCCTGTAATGGATATGATCGAAAACCTGCTGCGGTTTCACATTATATCCATAGGTCTCCGAACTGGTCCCAATATCGCTTATTATGTATCGCCTTTGTGTTAATCATATCTTTTGCTCAGTATGGCGACTGTGGCGGCTACCGGTCGTTGGTCTATTAATAAAAGGCAGCTTCGAACGGTCGGGAATGCTCGCAACCAGCTATTGTAGTCTAGTGGTTAAGGAATTTGTCTTTTTAATCGCGCTGCCTCTCCACTGTACGCAGAGCCTATTATTAGGGTTAATTGGAATTATTAAAGTTTTTTTTCACAGCAGCTAGAGTTTTAGCAGAGCGCAGTGATGCGTGCAAGATAGCTACGAAGTGAAGTGAGCTTTTAGATTAATTTATGGTTAGACTACATGTTATGGAAATTATAATAGAGTCGGCCGGCCCGGGACGGCTCGTGTAATGGCATTTTACGTCACTAGATAGATTACGGTTGACGTTTGACATAGGTTTTGATGATTTAATAAAATCATCTGAAATTTTATTGTAACAGTACCGCTAAATAACGAGTTACTTGATATTATAATAACCTGATATACTGGTTTAACTTATTTTACAGAATTCGTTTTAAATTTGACTAATTCATGCACCCGTTTCGGTCGAAAATCAAGTTTCTTTAGCATGACAATGAACTAATAATTTATATCTTTGGAGTGAGTAATGTAAGTGTATACAATACATGTATACAAAAAGGTGTCATTCTTTTTGAAAAGAAGGACCTAAATCTACTAAAAATATCTAAATATGGCTTTTAATTAAAATTTTAGTATTTATTCTAAAAGTTAATTAACATCGAAATTTGCAAAAAATAATAATGATATTTTTTCTTAGTGGCTTTAAAGATTTCTGAATTGAATGATTATTTAATTTATAAGTATAACTCGTAAACATACAATAACAAAACAGTAGACAGGAGACATAAAAAACAATTGCTTTGCCGGGGATTAAAATGGCAATGGGGTATGAATTCCATAACCCGGTAACCATTTCATACTGCTGTTAGAAAGCAAAAATAAGGTGAAAAGTTGGAATCTTATGAAAAAATCTGAAAAAAAAACATTATCATACATTCATAGACGAACTAATTATTTTTACGTATTTCAGAAAAATAGTGAAAAGTAACAGCAATAAAATTACAATACATTGTGTATTGTAATTTTATATACCTACAGTAGTTGAACGACAAACGGGACTGAAATACTCATTTGGAGGTCATTTTATAAGTCGCGCAGTGTATACTTAGTGCATTGGGCGTAAATTCCTTAATTTACATAATGACATGTGTTTATTCGTAAGTACCGTGACGGTGGGACGTAATGCCACGGCAACAGGACATTTGACCATCGAATTGTCGATAATCGGGAACGCGACGTTCAATTTAACGGCTACTAATTGGTGTAGTCGTACTCGGGACTCAAACTGACATGACAGTCTTTTGATTTTTGGCTCGAGCAAAATATAATCGAGCGACAGTTTAATATAATGTTATTAGTTAAATAACTATGACATGCTTAATAGCAGTGTAGATGTATCCATAATTTGACGACCTGCGTAGCACAGCGATCACCATACCAGTCTGCCGCGCAAATGGTCCCGGGTTCGATTCGCGCTAGACAGAAATTTGAATGATGAATGTTGAATTCTGTTTTGGGTCTGGGGGTTTGTGCATATATCTTGTGTGTTTCCATTGCGCCCATGACATTCTAGGGAATTGTAAAAAGTGTGTATAATCATTTATAATAATACTGAATTCAGTACAATCCTGAGATCCATCTCAGATGCACTGCTACCCTTTAGAAAATGAAACGGGGTTTTTTATCATATAAAGGTACCAAACGAGCACTTAGTCAACCTAATGCCACCTACGAACATTTGTAATCAATCCCGAGTATGATCGAACCGTACTTGACCACAGATGTGTAGCTACCCCTGAGGGCTGATGAGAAGATGTTCTCTCCAAAATCGAAGTAAGAATTACTTCACGAAGGAATGACGGCCGACAAGAATGTTAGGATGGTACTTCCCTGGTGGAACACGAGCTCTATCACCTGGCAAATTTAAATTACCTACGACACATAATCATTAAAACCTTTTTTACCAATAAACTGTATTTATATAAAAAACAAGCTTCAATATATGCAGCTCGTGTTGTCGATCATAATCGTATGTCGATTATAACAGATACGATCGAGACGACGACATGATTGAGATTGACTTTCCAATGTTCACCTGTTGTTGACATAACCTATAAATGAGTACCTACGAACTTTGATTATTCACTTAACTACATGGAACGTAGTGAGCGAAAGAAAAAGAAAAAAGTAAAAGAAATAAAACCGGCCAAGTGCGAGTCGGACTCGCGCACGAAGGGTTCGGTACCATTATCTATAACATATGATGTAACTAAAAATTTACAGTTTCCGCAATTTTTCCTTTATCTGTGCTGTAAGACGTTGCTACGTACCAAAATTTCAAGATTCTGAGTTCACGGGAAGTACTCTGTAGGTTTTGATTCCCTTGCGAGTTTCGAAAATTTGCGGAAATATTATATAAATATATAATAAACATTTCGATTTCATTGCATTTCGATTGCGGTGGCTTAGAAGTTTGAATTTTTCAGCTCAGCTCCGAGGGATAGTAGAGAGAGTGTCTGATATAAATTTCAGCTTAATACGCGTTCCTGAGAAAAAGGGTCATAACAAACGGACGGACGGACAGACAACAAAGTGTATAAGGATTCCATTTTTTCCTTTAGAGGTACGGAACCCTAAAAAAGAAAAAGAAAATATAATCGGACAAGTGCCATTTGACGTCACACAAGAAAGGGTTCTGTACCACCAACATACATTTCCTGGCATGGAGAAACATAATTCGTTGACGCTATTTATTCATAGCTAGCTGTGCCCGCGGCTCCGCCCGCTGCCCCTCCATTTTGGGGTTGAATTTTTATGGCCTAAAATCTGGCCGGGGATCTTCTCGACAGATTAGTAAAGTTTGCATCAAAATCCGTTCAACATACAAACAGTTATCAGACAAACAGATAAATAGATAAACAGATAAACAGACAAACAGACAAAAATTCTAGAAACTGTTAAAACGTGTTCTGTTATCGTTTCTCAGTATTTCCAGCCATTTTTTTTTTTCAAATATCTTCGATGTACAGACTTTTGACCCTCTTTAGCTTTATTATATGTATATATAGACGTAGGGGCAAATTAGTAGATTGTAAAAGTGTATTAAAACTATAATAAAATAAAATCATTTTATTGCTACTTATTATGCAGTTTACAATAGCCTACCCTATGCGGGCATGCAATAATTTTATTGGAAATAGCTTCCGCCCGCGACTCCGTCCGCGCGGATGTCGGTCTTCGCGTGGATGGTTTATTATTTTTCTACGTATTTTCCAGGATAAAAAGTATCCCATTTTATGCCCAGGATAATAATTATACCAAGTTTCATCGAAATCGAACTGTTAGTTTTCACGTGATGCCTGAACATACAGACAGACAGACAAAAATTTTTTAATCACATATTTGGGTTTGGTATCGATCCAGTAACACCCTCTGCTAATTATTTTTTTAATATTTTCAATGTACAGAATTGACCCTTCTACAGATTTATTATATGTATAGATAATAATTTAATGTACAGGGTAAATGTAATAAGCACAGCTATACATAGAATAAATACCTGGCGAGCTACATGAATTCCTCAGGTGGTAGAACTCATGTGGTTCGACTGGGGAGGTACCACGACCACCCTCGTAAACGCGAGGCTAACATCTTAGTACTCAAAGGTAGCAACGCATCTATGGTCAACCTCAAGGTCACTTACAATCAGGTGGATTGCATGCTCGTTTACAACCTTAGACGATTAAATAAATTAAATTACAAAAAAGAAAAAAGGGAAAAGTCTTGTTACGCTTTTTTCGATCTCGCTCCCGTCCCGGTTTGTACGTGTACCACGTTATAAGAAAATTCGAATCTCTAAAATGCAGGTTGCAGTCTATCTGCATTTTAGACCTCATATATCATCATACTCAAAAAATATTCAATACCACCAATATGAAATACGTAGGTACAGGTCAAATTGTTAACTGATTGATAATATAATAGTAAGCAAGATATATCGCTCTGAGGTTAAGACTTCGAATGAAAACGGAGTGTTCATTTTCGAATCCCAGGCACCTGACTTTTTCAAAAATTATGTGCGTAGTGAAATGTACTTAAATGTAAATCATTTGCTTGGTGATGGAAAATATTGTAAGGAAATCTACTATACCCTCAATCCTTCTTATAGTGGAAGACTTGTGAGAATTCGGAGTTGTATTGATGATTATGATAATTTATAATTGCCGGCTATACTTATATACGAGGCGAACATCTTATCCCTCAGGAGTTGCAACGCATCTGTTATCAAATTCAGGTATGATTCAATCGTACTTGGGGATGATTACTGATGTCCCTGGGCGGCAGTGACCACTTACCATCAGGTGGACTGCATGCTCGTTTGCTACCTTCATTCAATAAAAAAATACTTGAATGCTCGTACCACACATGCATACATGTACTATGGACACCTTCACAGAGAAATCCAAACAAAGACCTCGAGACTCTCATGTTATTTTTTTTTACTTATACAGACTTATAAATCTGAATTATGCTTAAATTACCGTGTCAATATAAAAATCTCTACTTAATTTTTTATGGTGTTTTTACAAAAAATGTTAATATTTATCTTTTTCTCCTATTACAGATTGTTTTCAAAACAAAGGAAGACGAACATTATCACATCCCCTTGCTACTCACCCCCTACGGATATTCCACATACAGAGGAAGTTAAAATATTAACGTAAAAATCATTAAAAACTTAAAAATAAAATCGAAAAACTTCTTGTAATAGTTTTATTTATCTTATCTTAACTTTTAGTGGATCCATATTACTTTAAATCCATTCTCTGTATATAAAAAAAGAACAAAATTATAAACCACATTAGCGCCATGAATCTGTATGCAGCATTACAGTTACTGATAACATTCTGTGCGTATACTTAATTCGCTTACAAGACATTATAAAGATAAATAAAACAATGATATTGTAAATAATACTATATTTCACCTCTCAATATAAATCTTATTCTATTCTGGATTTGTCTATCTATATACCTATTTATAACATACACATCAATATTTACAGCGTATACTTGGCCCTATAAAAATAAAAATTGCCCAATTGACATAGTTGCCATTTCATATTATTTAACCGACTTCATTTTGTAATGCCAGTATGCAAAGCACATATACCAAGTTTATATTATTTTTATATAATGCGTGCTTTAAAAATAGACCGTTATAAATCTTTATTTTGCTTTTTCAGTACACAAACTAATTATTTTTTTAATTACATAAATATTATTAACACATCCATTCTTTATTGTTACTGGCTACCATTGATAAAACCTTTAAAATATATTCAGGACCCTTATGTACTTTGTGATCTTTGAGTTATACGTTAAAGGAATTCTTACAAATTGATAAATTAAAAAGTAGATTAAAAAAATAACCATTTGACAGCGTGTCATCATAGACCATGATATTTTACAAATAGATATGTTACGTCTATACGAAATTGCTGTTAAATATGGCAGCATTTTTTTAAAATAAAAGTCCATGCCGTTAATTTGGCATGGAGTTGTTTTCTTAACTTTTAGTTTGGCTATTTACTAAACTTATAGAGAAAATACTACTCTAAGCCATCCCGCGCATCACCGTTAATAACAAATCTATTGTATATAAAATCATCGATCATAGACAAAAATCGCTTTTCCCGCCTTTAACGCACGCTGTCGTATATATGTTTTTTTACATAATATCTGATTATTTAAGTATATAAATAATCAATAATTAAGTGAAACTATGAAATCTTGGTATGTTCTACTGCACTTTGAATAAAGAAATAAATTTAGAACCATCTTTTGAATCTATACGTAGACTCAGCAAAGTTCCATATTAAACGTTTCAAATTCACTTAAATTACCTATTTTTTATAGTTAAATGCAAGTTTAATTGTTCAAAAGCCTATAAACAAACGTCAATCACATTATGAATTATAAAATTTACTAAAATTATAGGTAAAGCTATAAAGTTAAACCTTTATCTATGGTTAATTATAACTATGTATAATAAAATATGATGTATTATTTAATTTAAATAAAAGAGTAATATCTTTAAGGCACTAAAATTCTGGAGTAATGGATTGATAAGCATGTTTTAACTTTATAACTAAGCTATGTTACAAATTTAACTAATTCCTCAAAAATGGCGTCAAAAATTGAAAATACTAGATCATAAATAAATAAATATAGTAATACAAACATGTTTGTAACTGAAGAGCATAGAAAAGTACAGAAACGTCATCAAAATTCACTTTACTATAATGGAAGCAGTTTTTGTAACGATTCTGACGTTCACAACATCATTAGATGGTATCTGCACTTTTCTATTTATCCACTGTACTTTTTTCCATCCAGTCATTCTGTATCCATCCAATCACTTCAGTTTTTTTTTATTTGTAGTTCATGGAAGAGTATTTGTGAGCATTAGTATTTTAGAGCTTAATATTGGAATTTTGTAAAAAAAAGGACTTTGAATTTGACTACATAAGTATTGTGCTAATAAGTAAGATACTTGAAAAGACCCGAATTTCTAAAACAATGCTCAATAAAATCAAGGATTTCAAAAAAAGAAGGTTCTCATATCGATTCAGTATAATTTACCTAAAATCTTTTGATTACACTTGATTCTTCCTTTCAGATACGGTTAGTAAATAAACAGACTATTAATGCAACATTTATACATTCCTAGAATATCACAATACTCTAGTTATATCAATCAAAACATTTGATTGATATAACTAGTATATATTGATATACTAATCATATCAATCAAACATTTTCAAAAATATTACTAAGGGTCTATTTATTTTATTCCTGTTTGAGCATAAAAATATAATACAAAAAATAACATACCATATGCTGTATAAAAAGACAACATTACTCAAAACAAGTCGACTTGAGAACCTCCTCTTTTTAATTCAATTATACACAAAATAAACACATAATATACAATTATACATTAAGTTACGAAAAGTACGAAACACTACGAGTATGTAACAGGGGTATTTGTAACAATATTTTGTTTGGCACGCAGTCTGGCCGCCGACGATGTTTCTGTAACGTAAATGGTCAAATTCGTCAGTACACCTGTAGACAATACTCGTTCACCTTTTCTTCGGTCACAGACACAAAATATCACAGTTGTATCACAGGATTTCAGTTCCAGTCTTTTTGTATAATATGATTGTTCGTTCTTCTTCGAAAGGCGTTTACCCTTAATTAAGGTCTCTGTTAACCTATAGCTTATAGGGATAAATAAACCATAACATTTTGGAATAAGGTCTTACCACTGAAAAGCTTAAGCCAAAAATAACTAAACAGAGGAAAATTAACACGGACAAATAAATGCCAATTTTTAGATTAGAAAGTATAAACTTTTCCATTTTTTTTTATATTTGTCTCAAATCATATTGGCTGTATTTAATATATTTTTTAAAATGTAGTATATATATTTTTTTAGATATAAGTGGTTAAATCAGGTAGCAAGTTGACATGAATATTTAAAATTTTGTATTAAACACTCTTATTTACTTATATCAATTTTGACTAATAGGTATACCTGAAATGTACTTAATTTGTTTAATGGATGAAAAAGAAAAAAAAGTATAACACTGCTGAAATATTATTAGAACCAAAAATTATAAGCATTAAGAAAAAATATATATTACATTACTGTAAAAACCATCCATGAAAGATTAGAGTAGAAATTCGTGAAGTGATTATCAAAAAACTATATTGGTAGGTCCCCATCCAGTCCAAAGGGCCTAATATTTACCTGTCTTCATCTGTAAAAGGACACATTAGTAGTAAATTATATAGAAGCATTTAAAACTTACCAGAGACATAATAGACACATCTGTGTTCGGCCGAGGGAAGCTTGCTCCGCCATATCTATTGTAGTAAAATCATAATCAAGAGATTAGATATTGATGAAAATTATAATTCTGCCCGATTACCTTGTATATCCACATAATCTTCATAACACCTTATCAGATGGATTATACTTCTCAATTTTTAGATTTTGGTAATTCTTTCCACCTTAATATAATATTTAATTCCTGTTTATTTTTTACATAACCATTTGTGGATCAAATAGTTTATTAGTGTATATTATAATATTCATAAAAGTTAAAACAGACACACCAATTTGTAAAACAAACAATGGGCATAATGTTTAAACAATTCAATTTAATTGAAACATATTTAAAGCTGAAGTTTATTTGAACAAGTGCTGGCAATTTCAAAGCAGTGCTCAATGACTTAACCATTACCATATTAATTTAAAGATAAAATAAAATGTTTGATTTTATATCTTCATATATTTAGCTCCGTTATCTTAGACAAATCATATTTTATGAGTACAGAAGTAATTTGTATGCATTTATAAATACATACAGAGAAAACATTATCTCTTTGACACAAATATGTGTAACATTAGATTACTGACCTCAATAATCCAACCTGAAAGAAAACTGATTAGCATTTATAATAATAAAATGCTACCCACCTATTTTCCTTCCTCTTGTCCTACAACTTCTTTATATCTTGCTATCATCAACTTCTTGACTGTATCTCTATATGTCAGTCCAGGTGTTGGTGTGTAAATGCCTCGTTTTTGCCCTAAGCCGACCAAACTTGGTCTCTGTTCAGCCTCAATAGGGGCTATTCTCCCTTGCTCCTCCTTGCCAAGCCCTCTTCCCTCAGACCAGCCCATCTTTTGCAACATTTTTCCACCAATCGTATCTACTACTGAAGGAGGGGGATTTGATTGCATAGGGGATACTAATGACTCAGGTGGGTCATACCGTTTCCTGATAGGTGGCTCATCCTCACCAAACTTCAAACGTCTTTCTGCCGCTCTGTCCCTGTATCCATTAATCTGTGGTAAGAGTTCATTCCTCTTCCTAAACTCAACTAAGTTCTGTTTATGTAAATCTGACATTGTCTTATGTTTTGTGAGCACATCCACGGATGGGAAACGTCGTTTGCATAATAGGCATGTCAGTTTTGCCCAGTCAATGATGCCTTCATCGTTGTCAAAGGTAGTTGGTTCTACCTTTTTGATTAAAAAGTCTTCTGTCGTTGCTGGAGGTGGAGATATTTCTCTGATATGGGATAACGAAGGACCAGCTCCTAGCACAGAGAACCCAATATCTGCAGAGCCCTTACTAGCTCCTGTGTCCAATACTTGCTCCATAACAATATTGCTCTTAGCATTTTCTTTCTTTTGATTTAAAGTACGAGCCCATCGTTCCATATCTTTTGCTATCTTTTTAGCTACCTTCACTTTATCTTCTTTATCCCTCTTTTTCTTTTCTTCTGGCTCTTTAACATCTGTTTGCACGTTCTGTGCATTTGTTTGCCCATTTGGTCCATTCTGGTTCTGGGCAGCAGCTATGTATGTGGAACTGGTTGCATCCCAATACATGTACTGGTTTGTCTGACTATTATAGAAGTACTGTGTGTTACCATCATAGTATAACCCTGTAGCCGGATCGTAGTAGTAACCAGAGGTCTCGTCATATAAAAATGTCCGTACATCTGGTGCTGTGTACACTGTCTTACCATCTCCAGTGGGTAATGCCACTGTTGGGGTGGGTTGGGTGGTAACTGGAGTGAAAACTGGTGCGGTTGTGGGAGTCCAAGACATTTGGCGAGCCTGGGCAGCTGTTATAGCAGACTGGGCTACGGCTGCTGCTGCGTTCACCCTGTCTGCTTCTGACAAGGCTTGCGGTGTAGCACTATAATTTGCCATTTGATTATAATAAGCATTATAGTCTGACTGATTCTGAGGTAATGGCTTCTGAAGCTTGTGATGTTCATTATAGAAGGAAATTAGAACTTCCCGACCATCTATTTTAAGTGGTGGCTGTAAGTTTGTTAACTCAGCATGTGCTGTAGTTGAGTCAGCAATTGAATTGAAATTAATATATGCTAAACACTTTGATGCACCTGTCAATGTTTCCCGACCTATTGTGATACCCGCTATAGCGTCTAATAAAGATTTTGAGCATCTTTCTTTAATAGCATCAAGTATATTCTCTTCTGTAGTCAATGCATCTAATCTTCTGAATAATAAGCGTTTTGTAATACCCGCTTTATTTTCCCCTGTAATAGGCTTATCAGTGTCAGTACCATACACAGTGCCCTCACTTCGCTTACCATTACAATTGCGTCTGTAACAGATCTGTCGCCGTTTGAAATTGTACGAGCCACACTTACAAAACCAATCACCTGGGCTGACTTTGGACTGGTCGTCGTTCTTGTCCCGCGATTCGTATTTCGAATCGTAACTAACATTAGATTCACATTCTCGACTATTGGACCGACTGGATACAGCTGATTTGGGTATCCGGTCATCTAAGCTGATTTGTGGGGGCGACGGCGCGTCCGGCACTTCTTTATCTTCGTGCGAATAACGTCGCGGGGTCGAGCGCCGGCGCTCGCGGGGTCTCTCGCGGTCACGTTCGCGCGATCGATCGTATCTCTCGCGTCGACGGTCGAAGTCGCGGTCGTATCGCTCGTACCGACGGTCCCTATCTCGCTCCTCGCGGTCGTACCGCTCGTGGCGGTCGCGGCGGTCGCGATGACGGTCCCGTGGCGAACGGTTCCGCTCGGGGCTGCCGACGCGGACCTCCCACACGGGCGAGCGGGCGCGCCTCTCGCCCTCGTTCCACCGAGACCTCTCGTTCCGCTCCCGCCAAGACATCTTACGCCTGCGAACATCAGCCCGTATAATGCAACTGTACTCACAAACCCTCGACGCCATTCCGTGCCTCCTCGGAGCCCTAAGCGACGATCAATGACCTTCTTCATTGTTTACCTGCAAGCGACCTCAGCTAAACACTTTCGATCTTCAATAGACTAATATTGAAATTTAGACTATTTTACGATAAATATTAGGATTAATCTATTTTTACTCTAATAATACGCGCAAGTCACTAATCAAAAAGACAAGACTACACTTTTTCGTTTAACGCCATGTTTTTCTTTTATTCCGTTCAGACTTACCATAGACAATTTATTTAGAACTTAGATAGACAGTGTTGCCAAATAAATGTACAAAAATAGCCGTACTAGTTGTCAAAAATACCTAATAAAAAATCGAATTGCAAATAATAAACAAAATTGGAAATTGGAAACTGACCAAACTTTTTAAAAAATATCTTTAAGGAATTGATAATTATGGCCGCGTATAAAATATAGCTACACCGTTCAAACAAATTATTTTTTATAGTTGAAGAATTTTTTTATAGGTACCTGAATTTAGTCACAAAAATGAGTTGACATAGTAATTCGTCTAAACCGATTCTTGTTACAAATGAATGATTTTTAAATCTACTGTAAGTTTCCTATGAATAGATGTCACACACGCGAATAACCGGATTTGATATTTTTGTTAGAAAAAGGCGTTGAAGAAAAAGAAAAATGGGTTTAATGTTAAACTAACCAGGATCTATTTAAATAATAAGTTTATGAGTGATAGGTGTTCAATGAACGGCTACAAACCTAAGCCTTTAACCTTATAGTTATTTTTCTACGCAACTATATAAATCAACCACATTCCAATCCTCGATTTTTGGTGATCATTGAATTAGACTTCGATTCGAATCGATTAATAAATCGATATTTTTCATTAATAAGTCATTATACAATTATTATTAATTTTGAAAAATGTTTAAGATAATGTTCATGAGATCTGTAAAAGACACTTTATTAAACCTTCTTGAAGAGCATCAGCTACATTTTGTAATAACATCTTAATTTAATAAACACTGTGACGGAAAATAGTTAATTTATGACTGTTTATCAAGAAACGTATTAAGTTAAATTTAGTTAAATTTAAACCATACGTTAACATAACGATTTCAATTAAAGTCTCATTATTTGCATAAGTCAACTATGTATTTTTTCTATTTCTTAAGGGCAAATGAAATAAAACACGTCAAATATATAAAATAAACATGTTTTATTCATATATTAGCATCGTCACGCGTATGAAAGGTTGTTAAAATATCATTAATAATAGATACGCATGTGAATTAGAATTTTTGTTAAAATTTATAAGCGAGACCTAATATACATTATCAATATTATAATTTATCACTGTCTCAATAGCATCTACTAAGAAATATTAATGGTGCAAACAGTAGTAACCGCAACTTTTATGTTCCTATGTCTTAAGCCATATGTAAAACTTTAGTAATTCTAGTAAATATCTAATAATACAAGCCTATCTAAGTCAAACGATACAATATTGAGATTATAATATACTTTGATATAACTATATGTTATACATCTATTTTATCATATACTTTTGACCACATCTGTTGTCCCAACCTTAATAAATAGTTACTTATTTAATACTTTACTTAAGAAAATGCTAAATAGTAATATTTTGAAACAATATGAGATATTTAGTAAATCTTAACTTCAGTACGTAAAGATAATATATTATATACTAAATATATTTATAACAAAATGATACAAATGAAGTGTAATATTATATATATTAACGTCGTTGTACGCCAATAGCAACAAGATTTTAATTGTTAGTACGTGAAAGTTGTGAAATTATATGAAAGTTCATTTCACGCTGTTCACAATAATGAACTTCTTGTATAAGAAATGCCAATACTGCCAATACTGGCAACATCGATTATCATAATATTTCCTTCTGCCGTTGCCAGTGACGTAAAAACAATATTGTTTGTCTATGGTTTACCAAAAATACAGGTAATCTATATAGATAAAATATTAATATATCTTTAGTAGAAGCTGATATACAATAATATTAGATTATTATAACCTTTAAATATATAAATAGACAATATTATAAATACTATGTTTATTACCTGCGTAAATTTACAGAGAAATGCTAGACCTAAAGTTATGTTTAGGCTATTTCATACAACGTAAAGGTGCAGCCACATTATAACCAATATATTTCAATTAATGTACTACGCTTGAAGCGCTTAAAATGTAACTTCAAACTCTTATAAAATCTTTACATATCTTAAATATTATTTACGATCACAAATAGTAAGTCCTAATAGTATATTAATATTCAGCAATGCAAAATCTTATTTAAACAATAATACTCACGATATTTGGAATGGAAATTGAAATTTATGAAGAAATAATTCAAATGTGTTATACAAGATTAAACTTAAATACTGTACTTACGTGTAAATTCCTTCATTTCTCTATGGAATTATATTCGATGGAAATATATTTTACTTAGTTTCTATCCTATCAATACAATTTTAACAGATCATGTGTCGCATATGTTATTTTTAAAAGCTAATATCTTAATATAATTTATTATAATATGTAACTACATCTACATAATTTAGTAGCACGACTTAAAATTCTTGAGATTCCGTTGCTTCGCTGTCGAATCTTCACTACACTTATATTTAAACACTAATTACGAAAGTTCATGTCCATTTCAAGCCCACAATGAGGACGAGATTTAGTAGAAATCCTTTTTGACAATTTTGCACCGAACATTACCGTAATAAGTAGGTGTGTTAAGTTGTTAATTTCAAGAAGCGTTGTCTTTTTTTGCATAAATCTTAGTATTAGTTTGCTCACTGGTGATAAAAAGAGCATGATTTTAAGATGACGAGAAAGACATAAACCTGAAATAAATCTGTTAAATGTTCGATTAGAGAATATTTAAAATAATTTTGACACGTACTTGTACTAAACTTGTTCGAAAAAAGTGTGCACAAAAATACTTCAAGTCGTACAAGTTCAATAAATTTAAGTATTATCATGTTGAGATAATCTATAAATGAATAGGATTATTTTCCTTTCATTAAGCATGTCTAAGTTTATGCTGACAGTAGACATATTTTAAGAGTCTACGATGATAAGAGAAGCCATTTGCAACGTAGTATATTTATTAAAATCACGCGATAATTAAAACCACATCCTATTGATTATCACGGTATGCAATACAGCATTCGGAAAGCGCAATTGGGTCGAAACTCGCGCTTCAATGCTTAGACATCGCAACTCGTGGTATCGCGCTAAATATTAAGGCAAACGTCGATAAACAAAATGTGCTTAGGATTCTTCTAAATCTGATCCCCATTGGCTACACCCCTAGTCTTGTCTCCCCGTTAGCAAGTGTTCCCGCAGAGTCGTGATCTCCCGATCGATATTCTCACGGGCGGCCGACTCGAAACACTCGAACTCCATAGTGTTGTACAGTTTTGGTATTTGAGTGAACTGGTTAAGAATCTGGAAGCAATTTTATGGCATTAATAATAACCATACACGAATTTCGAATTAAAAACGTAAGATAAACAAAATCATTATCAAAGAACTTAAAGTACAAAAAATATATATTATTGAAAAGATAGACCTGAAACACAGGTTTCAAAAAGCTGGGTAAGCAAAAAATCAATCAAATTATATACGACAAAGCCCAATAATAATAAGTGTAACATTGTTTAAAAAGTGCGCTTAGCCTCCCCACTTATATGTGGAGAGACTTGCCGAAAAAATCATGTTGATTTTAAAAGCCACAAACAAGCATGCAACAATAAATTCTGACCTTAAGCCTCAAATCAACGTAGTTTTCATTCGTCAGTTTCGAGTACTCCGCTCTCACAAGCTTAGCATGCGCATCATACTCTTCTCTAGAAGCAGCCAAGACCGCCAGCTCACAATCTCCAAACAGCTGTAGATCTCGTAAAGGAGTTGGTGCACTACTAGCTGCGATGATACCGTGATGCAAGCCCATGCCAGGTGCGGAGCCACAGCTGCCACACCACGCCTCGTCATCGGTTAGAAGGGATAGAACGTATGCTGTTAGGTCTTGCTGTGGGATAAAAATGCATAAAATTGAGTTTGAATTTCAGTTGAATGAGTCACAGTGACTTCACGATTTCGTTTTGTTCAGAAGGCCTATTGGGGCATCGCTGGCGATTTATAGAGCCTTCCCAAAATATATGCAAATGAAAACTATAATGTGTATTAAAAAGTATAATATGTTCTTTGACTTGGATTAACTTGGCGTAAAAATTCAGTCACGTAAATACTATTAAAAACTTACTGATTGTGGATGCAAAGGCAGCAGCTCCGATAATAGCTTGACGGAGAGCTCAGATGGAGTGTGGCGTAGAACGATGGCCAGTTTGAAAGCGGCCGGATGCATGACGTCATCTATGCCTTTCATCAGCAGATTCTGCCATACGCCAGCCTGAAAGCAGTATATAACGAAAAGTATAGTAGTCATTCATATTGTCCATGATTTAATTCAGGCCAACAGTACAGGCATTTCTGGAGTAAAGTATTTTAGTACTGGATTTCACTACCTCGCATGCAGTCATATGTGAAATACGATTCGAAAATACGATTCGCTAATTTCATGCTGAATTAGAAACACTTTTTATTGCAACTCGAATCCAAAATGGTCGGGTATCCCAAAGTACTAAGCCGTTTTACCTTTATTTTACCATTTCATTAATATATCCACAATAGTAGCCATATATAAAAATGAATCAAGAATAACCACTCTAAACAACAATATACCTGATAAGCCACGCAATTCCTGAGCGAGTGCCACGTGGCGTCCGGCGGCGAGGCCTCCACGATCTGCTTCCACGCGTCGTCCGCGTTGGGCGCCACCAGCGTGTTGCACGCACCGCGCCACATGCGCTCCGCTGCGCAGCCGTCACGTGGGCCGCGGTCATCGCCGGCTGAAACAGACATACACAATTTACGTTATGCACAAATGCTATGTAGTAGAACTCGTGTAAATCATTCATATGATTCAAACGTACTTGGAGATGATTACTGCTGTCCATGGGAGGCAGTGATCACTTACCATCAAGTACTGCATGGTATTTTGTTCCTATTTTCCATAAACAAATGCGTAACTTGTCATGCCACATCCCAAAAGTTATTTTATACATAACTGTTAGGATGTGGTACTAAGCTTTCAAAGCTTGCTGAAAGCTATAAGGCAGGGATTGAAACACACAAAATCAACAATCTACATGTAAATTTAAGTGATATCCAATAAAAATCATTAATTGGTTTACAAAAGGTGAATCATATGATGTAACTTGGATTTTTTAACATAAAGGATTAATAGATTATTTTCAAATCTTTTTCTTAACGTATAAACGTGTAACATAAGATTATTTATCTAATTATTCATAGATATTACACAAAACAATTGTGAAACATCAGTCTGAATAATAAGCAGGTTAATATTTAAATTAACAACAGTATTATAATTTGTAACTACTTATTCAAGTATCCTGTATTCAGTACAAAGGTCAAACTTCATCTCAAAATATATCCACACAAAGGCTTCTAAAAGTTTAAGATTAACACAACACCTTGTGATAACCCATGAATACATGAATGAGTAACACTGATGTATCCTTGAGATTTCACTCTGAAAACAGCGATTTGTTTGCATATTAGCATTTCAATAAAAATGGGTTCGGTCCCAAGACTGCTTTGTTCAGGATATGTCTTATGATATTGCGCCACATTATTATCATTATTTATATATTTTAATGTACATGTGAGTTTCATCAACTGATCATCTTGAAATCAGTCTGCTAGAGCAAAAGTGGCCTAACTACATTTTAAGATTGAGAATTTCGAAATTTTCGAGATTAAAAAATGGTAAAATACAAAACTAGTATAACCCATGATATTTGTATAATGCATGTGAATGTATATTAGAAAATTTGACTATTTGACTAAACTATGTAAAAACATTACGCGGCTTTGGTATTGTAATTATAATTTTTAAATATAGTGAAAATCGCTGAAATGTAGTTAGGCCACGCCGGCTGTTGCAGCCTCAATTTTTATATACACATTGTCAATTAACTAGAAAAAAAAAGTTCGCAAGAGATGCTTAGTGCCTAAGTAAAGTACCAAATGTAATGTAATAGTAGAAAAATCACTAAACTCAGTAGATATAACAAAAAGTATATATTCATAAGTAGTAGTAGTTATTTGTTTAATTTAAGAATATAAAAAGTATAAATAAATAAACATAAAAAAATTCAAGTGAATATATACATTTTCAATAAAAGTTAACCTAAAAAATTGTAAACAAATATTGAAGGATGTTAGAAAACACCTCATTAAAGCAGGATCCCCTTTATGTGTCTGCACCCTTATACTTAAGGTTTTTAAAATAATTTAAAATCAAAAGTTTAAAAATGAAACATACTTTTCAGAAACTGATAAAGTATACATTAATATATTTATATAATATTATCCTAGCCTTATTTTATATCTATCAAACCTAAATAAATATAAATAAAAGTAGATATATTTCAAACGAAACCCAAAAACATCCACAATATTTGCAATTATTTTGTTTGTGAAAATTGAAAAAAAAATCATGAAAAAAAATAACACATAGGTAAAAAAAACATTATTGGAAGATAAAATAATTATTGAGGCCTAATTTTTTTATATATTTTAACCATAAACAAACAGATAAAAAATTATAATCACCTCCCATACTGAGAGTCCTCCACCAATTTATATCCATCTTGACAGCTTTTTATGCCCCTCCGTGAAATACACTGAAATACGTAAAATTTGTAAATAAATATTTGTGTAAAATATTTAGTTTTCTATTTTATAATTATATTTTGATATTTGCACAAATCGAGGTAAAGGAACGTCCCCACTGGCGTTCCCAATGCTGCTCACTGATAATTCACTGAAAAATAAAGTTATTCTACTGACCTTTGTACAGGTACTTACATGATGGCAACCACAATGTTTCTGGGCGAATGCAGATCGTGCTTCGTATATAGACAATATTGCAGTGATAAGCTAAAAGGCTAAAACTGTTTTATTTCTGAAGTTGACAGCAGCGTAGGGCGCGTTAAAGTGTCATGGCGGCGTGTGGTCGCGGCTGGAGGGGAGTGGAGTATAGTGATGTTGTTTGGTAATATCGATAAACTTTAAATATCATGGAAAATATTTACTTTATACATAGATATTGTTAGTCCTTTTTTACAATTGGATGCTTTAATTTCATTTGAAGCCAATATGTTGAAGTTTATTAATTTAATTGAGAAGTTAAAATTAAGACGAATTACATGAAAAGAACAAAAATATTATTTATGATAACAAATGTAGGTATCTACCCAGTGAGAGTTTTGTACAGACATACGTTTGGTGTACTCTGTACTTATTTAAAAAAAATAACAATTTACCTATAAATTTGGTTTTAAAGCGAATTATGCCTCAATATAATTTTCACTTTCAACGGATATTTAAATCTGAAGTACTAAAACATATATTC
>DWNR01000449.1:0-19835 GCA_018250455.1 Polygonus leo | reverse complement strand
GCTTCTCCAAACCGAAACACAATAAATTGCTTCACGGAGGATTGTGAGGGTGGCGGTGGTACCTCCCCGGGCGAACTACCTGAGTTCTACCACCTGGCAAATAAGAGAGAGTGGGTGAAATTTTTCCCATTCGAGAGGCTAGAAAGCGAGAACTGGTATCAAAAGAGAACAGGCAGACAAAGTCTATGGCCCTATGCCATAAGTAGATTTCGCATAAAAATAAAAAAAATGAGAGGTAATGGTACATTCTCTAGTCTATCTATATTTCTTCTGGAAGCCCAATACGCGCTTCCATCCTGGAAGCACAATAAACAATTTCTGAAGCGCCTTATCATACCTTGTTTGCTTATCAGGGGCGGGCAGGCGCACCTAGACGATACGATCTTTTTAATTAATTCCCGCAAACAGTAAAAATGTTTCGCACCCTCGTCAAGCCGCACCCTTATCATGTGTAATTAATAAGCCTACGTATGTGCCATGCGTGTGTCTTACCTGCCCACTTATAAGTATAGGTAGCCTACTTATAGTGACAATGATGAGTGCGTAAATGTGTTTGTTTGTCTTGAAATGTAGTAATTACGAAGCCGGAGAAATTTTGTTTACGAATTGTCATGAGTACAGAAAGGGAGCTAGGCATTCTAGCTCAGATAATCAGAAAATACATTTTATACTGTAACTTCCTTTATAAGTGTGGCTGGTAGGATGACAAATATGTCTTAATGATTATAAAATAAGAGAATCATAATATAGTACTGCTACTTCTCAGATTGAAGAGCATTCGTCGAATGAAGTTTATTGTGTTATCTATATTTTAATGTAAAATAAAAACAAAAATTAAACCAACATGCATTGAATTCGTATCGTCACTCGATTGCCAAGTTTAAACTTCAATTATTAGCTTCCTGCAAAGCTAGCCTGCAAAGGTAACGTAGACGTAAAAACTACGTATATTTTCAGTTACTAGAAATTCTTTGTTTCATTAGAGAAGCTGTTACTTAAGGTCAGCAATAGTTGATGTTGCCTTATGGACTGATATGGTCGGCTCTTATACAAATGTCACTTTTGCATTATTTTGTGATTGACTAGATTCTTAAAATCAAATATAAAGGTTCATTCATCCAGCCTTTTGAGGTCCACTTGGACACAGACCTCCCCTAATTGGCGCCACTACAATTCAAAAGTTTTCCGCCGTTTTAAGGTCTTTCGTTCATCACGTTCTTGATATAGATTTTGAACCTGAAGTCATTCTCAAAGTCATTTAATGGTTCCATTATTTGTCAGCTCCAAAACCAAGCAGTCGTAGAGTCGCAAAAACAAGAATATCAAAGCCAAAATAACAAAAAGTCTAGCGTAAAAAGTATTTAATTACGAAGATGTGGCGGTAATTTGGCGAATTACAAGACGATCCCCGGCAGAGGGCGTCGCGATAGACGGCTGTAATATCCGGCGCAACAGGCTAGGTGGCTCAAACAATCAAAAATAAACCTTAACTTCAACTAAATAGAGTTAAAAGTTATGTAACAGTATTCTATAAGCTATGCAATTTTTTATTCTAAAATGGTCTTTAGTGCACTTAGAATACGGATTAGTTAAATAAGTATTGTAGTTTACGGATAAATGGTCTTTATTCGCATGTACTGTTTTTGATAAAAGAGTGGAAACTCTATGTTAAGTAAGATCTTAATACTATCTAGTTTTGTTGCAGAGTCATAGCGCAGATAAATACTTCTCTTGTGCTTTTTCCAAACGCATTAGAGATAGTGAGTAGTGTTTTAAATAGTTCTCTTTCGTATGCTAAAAATTCTACTAAGCCAAAGGTTTTGTAGAATTTTTAAAGTGCGAAAATGCAAATGGTTCTTCTCTAAAATACAATTAGAACACTTGCTCTAACAGCCTGAAATAAAAAAGTGACAAAAGATATGTATAAAAGTATAATTCAAAGTTATAGCTAGATATACTAAATACTTATATTTACAGCTAGCTAACTGAAACAAAAAAGTGATTTGACTTTATGCCAAGTTTTTATTTTCAATAAGTTTTCCTTCACCAAATACTACCATTCACCTGAATCTGAACCCGCCTATGCAACCATCATTACACTCAATTGAGTGAAGGTTAACGAACCACCTCAAAATATTCACGCCTTCCTACCCACTTACTTTTCTGATAAATTCCTCAAACCATTACCTTGTTTACGCGGTTTCGGTAAAATTGACAGGTAGGCCGTATAGTGACGCTGCTAAATATTGCTTTTCCTACTGAATGAATGTTGAGGACGTAGAGACAAGCAACGGTTGCTTGGAAAGTTAAAAAGGTATCTCTACCCTAAACTGTCATAGTAACTTTTTCACGTATCTTTAACTTACTTTACTAATCGAATTTATTTTTAGGGTTCTATTGTCAAAAGGTAAAAACGCAACCCCATTACTAAGCCTCCGCTGTCTGTCTGTCTTTCTGCCACCAGGCGGTTTAACCGTGGTAGCGACAGTTGAATTTTTTACAGATAATGTTTTTTTTTGCCGCTATAACGACAAATACTAAGATAGAAAAAATGAATATATAGGAGAGAGGGGAGTTCGAATTGGCAATTTGCGTCACGGTCAGAAAGATTTTGGTGACGATCGTATTATAGAAAGCAGGACCATCTCAGAACTTTGGACGTAGAATGCACCTGAAGTTGGACTAAAATATATGTTAAATTTTCATTTCATACAGTTTGCATAATTATATCCATGACCATGAGCTGCAGTGATCACTTGGCATTAGGTGAAAAATGACTCGCTTGCTACACTTTACTATGGAAAAATAGTTTGACTAGTCTAAAAATGAACGTTCTTAATTTTATTTACATAAAAAGTTCGTAATCAGGGTAACCTTTAGCTATAAAATTCTTTACAAGCGCACATGCTTTAGTACAAACCTATACGTTCCTATCAAAATTGAAGACATACCCTCTCGTTTCACCGGGCGCACCTAACCGAAAATATTAAGCTGGCGATAAGCCCGATCGGCCGATACAGTCGCCATTCACAATCCAGTCCACTGATTTTAAAAACACCCTTATTCAGGGAAGGTGGTAGATACCCGTTATCGCATCACGCGCAATTTGGCGCACTCGCCTCGAGCCGTTCGAACTAACGAGCGAATCTACATCACTGATAAACGCTTTGTGGCGGTTATGAAGCGAAACCCGCCACAGAATAAGTGTGTTTTGCGATTTTTCCCGCTCTAATTGACTTTTGTGTTTTGGAGATACAGATGTAATTGCTGTACAGATAAGCTAATTTGTTTAATGAGGAATGTTTGGCGGAATGTTTCGTTTTTATTTTTAAGTGGCCTGTTTTTAGTACAGGCCGGTTTGTTTGCTAAGCTTTCAAGTCGTAGACGTGTAAAAGCGTACACGTACCAAAGACGAATACAGACACATATACACACAGATATAAGTATTCTATTCTAATTTAGATGTATACCAGTTTATGGTATATTGTCACTGTTACCCTTAAAAATATACCGTGATTATCATAAAGATAATTGTGAAGATAAAAGTTTTATGTGACTTTGACTCCAGATACTAAAGGAATAGGATATTCGCCTCTGATATCGACTTAGATATGGTTTCAATGCATGCATTTCAAGAATAGATAACTATACTTAATAACAAAAGTATTTAACTCCTAACGCGCTCCCAACCCAACTTTATTTCTATAACATATTAAAAACTCTATAAAAATAAGAACGTTACGAATCCTTTATCCGGCCGAAAAATACATATAAAATCATCAATTTGTTTGACGCGCAGCTAAACATCTTTTCGGCAAAATAACCAAACGGTCCCTCGCAGGTGGAGATAACGTCACTACATGATCAATCTGAGCCCCTTTTCACTGCTAATCTTGTATAAAATATTGCGTGTGCAAGCCGACGATAGCCGACAACCGAGAACTAAGAAAATTGTTTCTGTGTTGTAAAAATATTCAGTCGGTAATGTGGAAAATGTGATCTGTGGTGTATTAAATTAGTTCAGCTTTGCTCTACTTTAGAGAAGCAGATAGCTAAGTGGTTAACATTAAAACCTCTCAAGTTAGGGGTTCAGGTTTGAATTTCAGGTAACCTCTGATTTTTATGTTATGCGTATTAGATTTAAATTATTAATTGATACCTGCTTTATTTTGGTTAAGAAAGCATATGGTTAGAAATAAATAATCAATAAGTTTGACATTTCGGACCTTTGCACTAGAGTCCGGAGTTTAAAAACTTTATACCGATAGGTATGTGCATGTCATTTTTCTTTCATATCTAAACCTAGCGCTAAGGCAGACGGGCTACCTTATGCTTCGTAGTCACCGTCGCCTACGAACATTTGCAGCACCAATGCATCGCTGGCTTTAGAGGAGAGCTCTTTCGCGCCTTTTTTGTAGTATTTGTAGGCGCGTAGTTTATTAGTAGTAGGCGTATTAAGTGTACATACATACATCATTACACAAATAAATACTTTTAAACACAAGCGTTACAGTAACGATCATAACACGATCTTAGCACACAAAGATATAGTAGTCCGAGATCCTCATAATATCATATGACGAACACATAGCATAATATTCCCGCGATACCCTCTCCACAGTTCGCAGTTCGGTGGAGGAAAGGATAAATAATTTAGGATGATCCGCGCGATACCGGATCGGAACAAAGGCGTGAGCTGCTATCGCCGCTCGCAGCCGCGACGCGTTTGTGTCCACTGTTGTACGTCGCGTTAACGTCACTTACACGTCCTTGACGTGTAATCTCGGAGCTATATGCGTTAGAAAATTGACTAATAATAAGACATATAGAAGATTTGTGAAGATCGTTATTAGTATTGTAAATACAAATCTTTTTCATAATCTTTATCTTTCTCCAATAGACCGGATATTTCCATAATAGCATTGGACTTCTAATTTACCTAAGACCTTGCTTTTGTGAGGAGTAATTACTATCCAGAAATGAGACACATGTATATTTTTACTCATATCTTTGATATATTCTTAATATGAGCCCCACAGTGGCATATGTATGGAATTTTTCGCCGCTTTTTCTACAGCTGCAGCTGATTAACGTGTGATTTTATGAATGTTTGGAATAAATGATTTGATTTTGTCATTTATGGGTTAAAAATAAAAATGAACAACACAGAATATCAATTAGAAAACATTTATCCAAAGCTTATGATTACCCATCTCTCTATTCGCGTAACAATTTACTGTACAATGGAAACAGTTCTACGCATTGAGGGCGATCAAAACGTGAGGTAAATGAATCTATTATGAAAATGTAATACCAAGTATCTGGCCATGTTGGCCCGGTGATCGATCAGGGAATTATTTTGGGGAACAAGTATACCTTTTGCCTTGGATTGGATTAGATACGCTGGATTGATCGGTGATTTCGAGCGTTATAACGCGTAAATAGTTTACGTATTACCCACATTGTCCAAAAGGGGAAAACATAAAACTAACTATAACCTACTTAATATGAAAATTAATGAATCTACTCAATATGAAAAATGATGAAACTATTTTTTTTCCTATTAAGTAGGTTATAGGCAGTTTTATTTTCCCCCCTTTGGACAATAAAACTGCGTAGAGTAACGCATATTTAGTTAATCTCGGATCCTCGGAACATACCTATCGTATTTTTTTTATGGTATAAAGGTTACCAACGAGCATGCAGTCCACTTGATGGTAATGGACTCCACGCTCGTTTGCCACTTCTATACTATACAAAAACATCAAAATCGTTTCAAAGAAAGCAAAATTATCAATAACATACATATATAAAATAACAGTCTACATGAAAACCTTTATCTTTTTAACTCGATTAAGAATATAAAACACAATTCGTAGGTTCAACCAGCGGATCTATATGGAGGCCAGTAACAACTATTAATGACAAATTTGAGTCAGGGCCGTTATCAGCGGTTTTCGGGCCATTAACCCGGCGATACAGCCTACTTCGTGTGGAGTACTGTCGATATCGGTGGTGATTCAGGTGGTTTGCTAGCTGACATTTGGAGTTCCGTATAGTAAAATGAACCTTATAAATGAAACTATGAAGTCTATCAAAATATAGAGGTTACAAATTCAAAAGTTTTTATTCTTCATAAGGTATATAGATACACTTAATGAAAGTCATATAGTGTTACATCAGTAATTAGATTATAGGAATAATTAATTCATTCATTCATCGGCTTCAAGCTCCTCTCTTAGGCATAAGTAGACCGGAAGAAAAAGCCGGCGGAAAAAATATCTTCAAAGGACAAAACAGAGTTGATTTATAATTTTATGTCAGTATATTATTATATCTTTGTAAGTGTACGTACTTACATCTATATAATTTATAATGTTGAATTTAATTCATTTATCTAGAATTATAACATATCTAGAAAATCATATTTTTTTCTTACTTATTTTTTGGTTTAGTATTATAAGTGATAAATAATATCCAGTGAAACTATAACTTTTTGTTTGTAAGATGTTTGTAATATTCTTGTTTAAAAGAGAAAAAATACATAAATATGCCTTTTTGTCCTACTTTTTATATGGGAACCACTTATCGTTTAGACCAGGATGCAAGAACTCGTTTTTAAATGATGCACAGACTGTCTGAAAATCGGAACGTCAGTTTAGGTTTAAGTTAACTCATAGTAAGTTTAACATTTAAGTTAACTCATAGTAAGATTAAGGTACGTTAAATCATAGTTTCGAAACGATGACCGAAAGTTTTCAGTGCCAGCGTCACGTGAAGCATGCATCAGTATCGGGGTAATGGCGCGCGACCACCGATAACGGAGTATCGGTCCTCGCGCATCGCGATTGGGTAATAATGCGGTAACTGATAAGAGTACCAAAAGTGTGTAAGTTCAGACTTATTCTTATCTAGATGGTCATAATATTTTGCCTATCAATAGGAAATGCGTTCTGGCTGCGTCAAATGCAAAAAAGTGAAACTTTGATCAATAAAATTAGTATCTATATGATATTATTTATTTAATCCTTAAAAGCAAGCGTAGTTCTGTCTATCGACGGCGTAATACGCTAATATACAAGATATAAGTTAAGTCATTGCTTCGAAACGATGACCGACACTTTCAGCAGTAAAGCGTCAAGTGATGCATCCATTAGTATCGGGGTAATGGCGCGCGGTCACCGATAACGGAGTATCGGTCCTCGTGCAACGCGATTGGGTTATAGTGCGGTAACAGATAAGAGCACCAAAAGTGTGCAAGTTCAGACTTGTTCTTATCTAGATTTTCATAATAAGAGGCTACGATTTTCTCCATTAATAGGATATGCGTGCTGACTGCGTTGAATGCAAAAGAAGTAAAATTTTGATGAATAAATTAGTATCTACATAATATTATTATAAACCATAAAAGGCAGTGTAATTCTATCTATAGATGGGGTGATACGCTAATATACAAGATATAAGTTATAGCTTCGAAATTATGACCAAAAGTGTTCAGCGCCAGCGTCACGTAAAGCATGCATTAGTATCGGGGTAATGGCGCGCGGCCACCAATAACGGAGTATCGGTCTTCGCGCATCGCGATTAGGTAACAGTGCGGTAACAGATAAGAGTACCAGAAGTTCAAACTTGTTCATTAAATGGTATAAATAATCTAACGACAGCCTTGTACGATGCGAACTTCATAGAGATAACTAAAGTTTTAGCATAATAGGGAAAGATTTGATTAGCTCTTGTGTGTGTTATTTGCATTAAGAATGCATAAATTAATGTATCAACCACTACTGTGAAGAATCAATATTGTGCATAACGATATGTTGAATGTTAAGTAACAAATAAAATAATTCCATCCATGGGTTAGAGTCGCATTTCAATAGTGAATAAAATATCTACCTAAATCTGTGAAATCTTTGTTTTAAAAGTGAAAGTTTCCAATCGTTCCAACAATTTTCAATAGTTTTAAAATATCACATGAAAGTCCATAAATCAGTCTATCTGGGTAATGGCGCACAGACGCAGATAGCGTGGTGTGTCGGTACCGGCGCATCGAGATTAGGTAACTGTGCGGAAAAAATTAGCGTTCTGGGAATTAGACGCTATGATTATCATAAGTAGAGAAGTGAATAAGAGATTATATGGTTTGAACTGTTTTTGATTACTTTTGGTTTCTTGACAGGCCTAAATTATGCCTTTAACAATCCACGGACTTACGTCGCATTTTGCTAATAAAATATCTGCCTAAATCTGAGTTCTAAAAATAAAAGTTTCCAATAGTTCCAAATTAAAATATTACATGAAAGTCCATAAATCAGTCTATCTGGGTAATGGCGCACAGACACAGATAGCGCGGTGTGTCGTTACCGGTGCATCATGATTAGGTAACTGTGCGGAAAAACATAGCAGTTTGGCTATTAAACGTTCTGATTAGCATAAGTTAGGGTAGTACATAAGAGATTACATGTTTTGAATTGTTCTTGTTTAGTTTTGGTCACTTGACAGGCCTAAATTACGCCACTAACTATCCACGCGTTTACGTCGCATTTTGCTAGTAATAATATCTGCCTAAATAAAATCTGAGTTCTAAAAATGAAAGTTTCCAATAGTTCAAATTTAAAATATCACATAAAAGTCCATAAATCAGTCTATCGGGCTAATAGTTTACGGTCGCAGATAATGCGGTGTATCGGTACCGGCGCATCGAGATTAGGTAACTGTGCGGAAAAAATAGCATTCTGGGAATTAGACGTTATGATTAGCATAAGTAGAGAAGTAAATAAGAGATTATATGTTTTGAATTGTTTTTTGATTACTTTTGGTTTCTTGACAGGCCTAAATTACGCCTTTAACAATCCACGGGCTTACGTCGCATTTTGCTAATAAAAATATCTGCCTGAATCTGAGTTCTAAAAATAAAAGTTTCCCATAGTTCCAATTTAAAATATCACATAAAAGTCCATTAATCAGTCTATCGAGGTAACTGTGCGGCAAAAGATAGCAGTCTGGCTATTAGACGTTATGATTAGTATATATTAGGGTAGTACGTAAGAGATTATTTGTTCCGAATTGTTCTTATTTAGTTTTGGTCTCTGGAAAGGCCTAAATTACGCCTTAAACAATCCACGGTCTTACGTTGCATTTTTCTTATAAAAATATCTACCTAAATCTGAGTTCTAAAATAAAAGTTTCCTATAGTTCCAATTTAAAATATGAAATAAAAGTCGATAAATCTGTCTATCGGGCTAATGGCTTACGGTCGCAGATAGTGCGGTGTATCGGTACCGGCACATCGAGATTAGGTAACTGTGCGGAAAAAGATAGACGACATAGGCGTTATGATTAGCATAAGTTAAGATATTACATAAGAGATAATATGTGTTGAATTGTTCTTTTTTAGTTTTGGTTTCTTGACAGGTCCAAAGTACTAAAAATGAAAGTATCCAATAGTTCAAATTTAAAATATCACATAAAAGTCCATAAATCAGTCTATAGGGGTAATGGCGTATGGTCGCAGATAGCGCGGTGTATCGGTACCGGCGCATCGTGATTGGGTAACTGTGCGGCAAAAGATAACAGTCTGGGGTACACGTTATGATTAGTAAAAGTTAGGTTAGTCTGCATTTGTAAGATTTTAGTTGTATTAGATTTAGATACATAATACTACATTAAAACGATTTATTAAAAAATCAATATTATGTTTTGATTTTTAGACTGCAATGCAAATGTTATACTCAGTGTACCTACATATCAGTACATTTAGTGTTAGAAATACAATTCAATATTTGTATATTGCGCACACCAATTAAAGAAGACAACAAGATACCAAAACAGCACGTATAAGTTACATACACAAAAAATCGGCCTTATCGCTTAAAAGAGATCTCTCTCAGACAACCTTTGGGCAGAGTAAAATATCTAGAAGAATATAGGTATACTCGTAGGTAGAAGAATCTGTAAACTTCATTAATCCAGCTAATGTCTAAGAGCGCGATTTAGATTTAAACATCAAGCATATCACGATTAAGTAATCGTGCGGCAAAAGATATCATACTTAACTTATTCTAATGTGTTCTTGTGGATACTTTCATTTCGTCTATCAAGATTTAAATTAAAAAATACACGTTTAGTGTGATTAATTATTCTTATTGTCCTAACATTCCTATACGTTAATTAAAACGTTAATATTCGCTTGTTCAAAATTTGAAGCCTTTAAAAGTATTTACCGTTTTCATACAAAATTTAGATAAGTGTTGTGTTATGGCCTTCCTATAGTACCACATTGGGTGTAAAGATTTTTATGATGGTTGATTATGTAACTTCGATAGATAGAGGAGATACGATAATATCAATAATTACGACAAAACTAGTATAATAGATAAATTCGATATTATATATCCAAAGGGGTTTGAATGTAGATAACAACAATATCAATATAAATGACAAAATCAATATCATTGTGAGAACAATTCATCAATACATGGCAACAATGCCAAAACAAATATCAATTTACTAGACTCTTCAAAAGGGTGGTAAAAGTGTCAAAATTGTCTATAAGCTTTGCCAGGTGGTAGAACTCATGTAGTTTAACCGGGGAGGTACCACGGCCATCCTCGTGATCCTCCGTGAAACAATTTATTGTGTTTCGGTTTGGAGAGGCGTGGTTGCCGGCTATACTTACAAACGAGGTGAACATTGGTTCAATCGTACTTGGGGATGACTACTAATGTCCATGAGCGGCAGTGACCACTTACCATCAGGTGGACTGCATGCTCATTTGCTACCTTTACACAATAAAAAAAGCTATATCAGCTATATCGAACAGTAACAGAGCCATATAAACAATAATATTGATAATAACAACAATATCAATATTAACGACAACATCAATGTTGTTAATATTGTTATCGATGTTGTTACATCAACACATTACAATAACACCAAAACAAATATCCATTTAGTAGCCATTAACACTCCGAAAGCATGGCAAAAGTGGCAAAGTTGTCTACAAGCTATATCGAGCGGCAACACCGACACCTCCGCCCTTATATTTATTGCAAATTATGGCCGCTATCCGCCCATCGCCAGCTCTCGATAATGGACTTCATACGGACGGAAGAGTAAACAGGATAAGACTACTTCTGTATTAATACAGTTTTTTTTTTATCGTCATATGGTAGCAAACGAGCATGCAGTCCACCTGATGGTAAGTGGTCACTGACGCCCATTGACATCAGTAATCATCCCCAAGTACAATCAAATCATACCTAAAGTTGATCACACATGCGTTACTACCCTTGAGGACTAAGCTGTTCGCCTCGCGTTTAAGTATAGCCGGCAACCACCTCCAAAAAACCGAAACACAATAATTGCTTCACGGAGTATTATGAGGGTGGCGGTAGCACCTCCCTGGTCGAACTAAACGAGTTCCATAGAGGCACTTTCGCCCCTTGCCAGAAAGTAAAAAGATCTGTGGTCAACCTCAGGTATGATTCAATAATAATGGGGCTTGGTGACTTATGTCTATGGGCAAGTTATGTTCATGTGGACTGCACCGTTGGCTACCGTTAAACGATTTAAAATCAGGTGGCACAACCTCTGTAGTTCAACAGGGGAGGTACCACCGCCACCCTCATAATCTAGTTTAGAACTGCTTAAAACCATGGTTATCTTACATAATACAATATAAAGGAAGTAAACGTACGAATGCCTCTCATGAACATTTATTACCAATTCTGATACGATTGAAACGTATCTGCTGCTGCGGCTACAACAGCTGCGTTGCTACCTAAGGACTAAAATGTTCTCCTCATATCGATCATCTCCATCCATCTACACTCGAAGTTCATCGAAGTATCTAATAAAAATATTTAGTCGTATCCACACTGCTCCCCGGCGGCCTACCTCACAGCTATTGACAGAGGCGGGTATAACATTGATACAGACTGATTTATTCGCCATTACACTTATTCCAGCCTTAACTGATCGGGGCGATATTAAAATTTTAAATCCCGTTAAGAGCGGACCCAAAGAGATTATTGCTAATCGTATCCAGATTTTGATACTTCTGATATAGCTTTTATCTCGCTTTAGGAGGGCTTAAAGTAAAATAAACTCGTTAAATGGATAGATGTACTAGATAACTCCAGTTAATGGTGTTTAAACGACTTCAAACTGGAGGTTCTATGTACGTATATAGGTATGTTCACACATAATTTCTTTGTTTAAGAACAGATTTTGATGACCGATTCTTTTTGCTACTCGTATGGTTTTTATTTCATAATTATTGTAATGATTGAGGTAGTTCACAAAGATCATGATGACAGACGTGCTAAGCTGGATGCTCAAATTTTGATGTTTCAGATGACCAAAAAAAATATCACTAAATCAGATTTACTACCACAGATTAAAAATATCCTGGCGCGCTTTTTAGCTTGACGCTTTGATATGCACAAAATGACCATGGTCATAGTATTTCTTAAGTGTTCAAGTTTCTTTAATTTGTAATCAATGACAACAAAATATAATATCTATGTTGACGATCATAGATTTTTAAGGTGCTACAGCACAATGACAAATAAATCATATAATTCTGTAAAACCATAAAGACCACTCTTCAAGAAATCTTGAAAAAAAGTATTGTATACAGCTACAGTTAAAATAATATAGTTAATATGTTGTTTAAATTGCACCAGTTAGAAACAATATGAAATATAAAGTTATCAACAATCAACAAAATACTATTAATTATAAAAATAAAACAGTATTCGTAATTTTATTCATTAACAAAATTGAGATTCCGCTACTGGGAAAAGATATTCTATTACATTGAGAAGGGAGAAGGCTTTTATCACGGCAGCCAAGGTACAGACAGATTGATTGACTTCACACACCATTGACACATTTTTTAAAACACACATGTATGTTTCCCTTCATCATCTACTGGAATATTTACTAATATAAACCGTATTAGTTATTAGTTATTTAATTAATTACCTTATCATATTTTATTTATGCATATAATCTTGTACCTACATATAAAAATTCGTATCACGATTATCGTCGACGCTAATCACTTAAACTACTTAACCAATTCTTTTGAAATTTGTCGCATTTGTGTAAGTTGGTCTAATTTGAGAGATTTTTTTAAACGCAGGATAACATCTGCCTTTGCCCAGTATTATCTATCTATTTAAAGTAAAAATTGTTAGTTACGTTTTCACATCTCATTAACTACTCATCCGAATCATCCGATCATCATGAAATTCTATACGCACATTGTCAGTGGTATGATTAAGAACCATACGGTACCATTTATGCAGAAACAAACTCAAACTATTCTAAAAAATGTCTGAGGTGTCACATGTAGAACACCCAATTGGAACTAAGTTCCTTTCGTTTTGAAATAAGTATTATAGGAGGTATAATTAAATAAATTAACAATATTTAGACGTTAAATGATAATCCACAATCCATTGTTTATTTTTAAAAATATTAAAAATAACTAAAACTACATACACACGAACACGACAAACAATGTATGCATACACAGCAGACGCGCGCGTCGCGTGGCCAAAAAGTGTCGTGACAACTTTTCGTCTGATTTCGCAACGCGCGATAAGGAACTTTGTTCCAATCGTTTCAATAACCATAAAAAATCTTACTGACAGATGACTAAATTGAGTATACTGTGCAAAGCCGCGGCCAGTAGCTAGTTATGATCATAATTACAAAAATATGCACATGACTTGAACTCGGTATCACAAGTGATAGTGTCCGGAGAAGCTGATAAGAGTTCCAATAAAACTTTTCTCACGATAACGATATAAATGACCTGCTATCAAGTGATTTATAAGTACTAAATGTTTAAAAAAACACCGAGCAAATGCATTACCTATCATCGTTTTGAAAGTTAGTTAGTTTAAAAGTTAAGCAAAAAGAAATTGGCTACCTTATTTCCTTTTTGTATGTAAGATGTGGTACTTCTTCCAAAGTTATTCCAAATATTCGGACAAAATCGGTCGATAAAAATAATATATTATATACAACCTGTAAATTATCTCAATGAATTAATAACTGACAGGTAATCTCGCAATAAAGAAAATGGCTAATAATTAATTGCTACGAGGCGGACCAAACCATCCATGCCAAACCATTTATAGGTGACAAACTTCCTTACTATATAAAAATTATATGTATATATTTTTTAATAACTTGATAAGTTTTAGTTCATATACAAGTTTATTAAGTATAACTAATGTATTTTATGAACAATAAAAGCATTAAAAATATCAATTATAGTACAGATCTTTACTTAACAATATTGACAAAACGCATCTAATAATAACGTCAACAGTCGCTGCCGGGGCGATAACGCTGCGATCTCGCTGCGCTATCACAGCGGGGACTGTATCGAGACAACCACTTGCCGATATGCAGGGCTGCTTTAACTAAGTTATCTCAGGGGTACTTAGATTTCTTGGCTAATAAATGGGGTACCGTTGATACAGGAGGTAAAGTTTTCTTAAATAGTGCTGGCTCTAATGACCATAAAAAAACAGATGGACTCCACATTTTCTTGCGACTTCATAAAAAAACTTAACGCGTTACGTATTATGTATCTGTGTAAGATTACTTTAGGTTACTTTTGTGAACGTAGTACATCTAATAATCGATAATCGTTCTAATAATAAAGCATCGCGATTGTATGTAATAATAAAAATGGTAAAAAATACGACTTTTCAACTATTAGGTATTACGTATTGCGCACGTACCTCTTTTTCAAACAAATGCGTTACAAGGAAAATCATGAACATGTAAAATATTCTAATTCGAACTTGACCAGCGCGATGGTTATGGCCTGAACTCTTCTCAGAGACAAATGACTGGAAGAGGACACCTCTGCAACACCACACGCCCAAGGGATCCAATGGAACCATAAAATTGTTGTGATGATGATAATGTATATATTTTAAACAACTACAAAAAGGAAGCTTCATAAATTCGGTTGTTATTTTAAGTCAGTGGTTGATTTTTGGCAATACAAGTACTCGTACATGAAATCTACGTATACAAGCTCGTACGTTAGATAATAGATGTAAAAGAACATTTCTAAATTGTACCACAAGATATTTCCCTTTTCTAGAACACAACCCTGCAACGAAGTCGATACTCGTCGATAGAGCATTGTCCCCGATAAACTTGTTATTTGTTGATAAAGAGAAAGTGGCTATCATACTTATTTGTAAATACTCAGCGTTAATTAGCGATGATAGCGAGGCGACCTTTATCTTAATGTCATCGCGATACCGCGGGCGGTGGGGCGCGCGGTTTATGGTGTTGCCATTATGAGGTAGTTTATAAACGTGACGTGGTATGATAGACTAACCTTAGAATAGATTATACGAATTATTATTAGAAAAAGAGGTTTACTCAACTTTGATCTAGTCAAAAAATACTCATTTTTATACCAAAGCAAAAGCAAAAGTAAAGGAACATCTGATTGTTAGTGACCATATCTGTAATTCTTAGATAGGATTGAAGCCCTACTTGAGGTTTACCAAAGACCGTTACCAAAACCGGTACCCACAAAAGTCTGACCGCAGTACAAATTGATAATAAACAACTGCCACATGGTTGTAATGGACATAAGGATGATACCGGCCCAGGTGAACCCTTAACAGCTTCTACCACGATGGTATTTCATGTACCATCGTGAGAAAGTAGGTAGGTATCATATTTGATAGCGAGGATTATATCTTAATGTCATCGCGATACCGCGGGCGGTGGGGCACGCGGTTTATAGTGTTGCCATTATCCCATTGCTGGGCATAGGCTTGAGAAAGTGTTGGGATTTTAAGATACAATTTTATTAATTATAGTTATTCATTGTTTGAAATAGGGACTTAACTCCTTAACTAAAACTAGGGCTTACATTTAAGACACATTTTTATAGAAAAATCTACACAAAAATATCATATTTAATAAATAAAGATGGTTTATATCTAATAGTACGACTCTACATCTGTAATTATTAGATAGGATTAAAGTTCAACTTGACGTCCACAAATGCGTTAATATGCCTGTGGGAGGTCGTATATTATAAGAGTGTGACAGAAGAACACAAATTAATTATAAACAACTGTTACGCAGCAATAATGGCTGTGACAGTGAAACCGCATTAACTAACTACATACAATATATAATACAGTATCTAAGTATACTTTAAAGTTTAAAAATAAAACCATCAAAACATATTCGAAATTCAAACACACAATGATCAACACTTTTAAGACAAGCTGTTCGTCTTTCGTTAAAGGTATAAATAAGGGCACGTACACATGCAGGTCGCGTGCCGCCCTTCATTTCCGCGCGAAACACGCTCTGCCGCGCGCGAGACAGATGGCGCTAGTGACAGCTCATGTTTTTGTGAACACAGATTATAAATAAGTAATGTGGTTCTCTTTTGATCTTATTTGATTGATACAAATGTTTAAATAAATTAATACAACTAATGTTGTACTTTCTGCTTATGCTTTACTATTGCAATCTTGTATGACGAATGTAGATGACAATATTATTTATTTGCAAATATTTCTACCATCAAACATAAGAAGTAATGTGTAAGTAAAGATTCAAAATAAATTAGGCTACACTACTTAAAATAAAATATTTCAGTTGTTAGTTACATACGTCTTCAACAAAAAAAAACTTTTAGGTATTTATTTATTTTGATATTGCATATTTTATAATAAACCTAGTCGCTATACATATATTAAATTGTTATTTTCTCAAAAAAAAAAGACTGACATTTCATGATCAAATTGATCGTGTGCTGTTTGAAGGAGGTGTCAAGGATCTCCGAAATCGGCGTGTTTGTATGAGGAGAGTTATGAAAGTAGAAGAAGCTAGGCAAGTATGTCAGAACCGTGCCATTTGGCACTCGATACTCTCTGCCTACCCCGTTAGGGATTTGGCGTGAAGATATGTATGTATGTATGTTATTTTTTAGGTGAACAATGACCCAGACGTCGGTGACAAGCTGAAGTTGATATTCTTAGAGAATTATCGCGTTACTTTGGCCGAGCGTATAATGCCGGCGGCGGATCTCAGTGAGCAGATCTCCACCGCGGGCACTGAGGCGTCTGGTACCGGCAACATGAAGTTCATGCTTAACGGGGCATTGACTATTGGCACTATGGACGGAGCCAACGTCGAGATGGCTGAAGAAGCTGGTGAAAATAATCTGTTCATATTCGGAATGCGCGTTCCGGACGTAGAAGCGCTGCAAAGACGCGGGTAAGTGTCCTAGAGTAATGAATTTTTTTTATTCATATTGTCTGGAAAGTTCCAGATTGCAAGTGCAATAACTAAATATAGAATCATGTTCAAACAGGAAATCATTAAAAAATAAACATTTTTAAATAGTTCAATGATATGGTCATCGTACAGTCCGATACATACAAGTTTTTTAGCATTATAATAAATAAGGGTAGATAAATAATTATGCGTTATTATTATTTTATTTACACAAAGCATGGGAAATTTCAATCAGATATCTATTACGTAGCAAATCTCAAGTGACCTCATGTGAACTACATGAGTTCTACTATAGACTAGGTACTACCACCACCCTAATCCTCCGTGATGAAATTCTTGTGTTTCGGTTTAGACAGGTGTGGTTGCCGGCCATACTTACACACAAGGCGAATAACACAGACATTTGTAATCAACCTCAAGTTCGATTGAATCGCACCTAAGGGATAAATTGTAACCTATCGATATCCACTAGATAATTATAGCTAAAACCCACGGCTCTCCTACTTAAATTGAAAAAAAAAAATATTCATGGCGAATTATGAGGATAGCTTTGATGTGTATGAAAAAGCCACCTGGCGTGGACTATGACTCCGGTCGAACTACTAAGGTGTAGTTAAATAAATAAAAATAAAACAATAATGTTACCAGCTACAACGCATACGAGTACTACGAGCGCAACCCGGAGCTGCGCCAGTGCATCGAGCAGATCCGCAGCGGGTTCTTCTCGCCGGGCGACCCGGGCCGCTTCGCGCACATCGCCGACGTGCTGCTGCAGCACGACCGGTTCCTGCACCTCGCTGACTTCGACGCGTACATCCAGGCGCAGGAGAAGGTCTCCAAGGTCTACCAGGTGAGCCTTCCATGAAGATTTAGTTTAATATTGTGGTCATAAGACGAAAAGGCAGCCGATGTTCTGCTGCAGCACGACCGGTTACTGCATCTCGCCATACGACGCGTAAGTCCAACCACAGAAGAACCTGTAGACCACAGGTGAGACTTCCATAAAGATTGGCTATTTAGTTGAAGGAAGACGACAAAAGCGAACGCTCGATAAAATGATTGGCTACTTTTGGAACGTCGCCGAAATGTGTGTTCATTACGGCGATCTGGTGGGTGATAAAACAGGTAAGTCTTTCACAACATGTTCAAATCCCCAAGCTTGACCTGGTCCACATTCGACGAGCTACGCTTATATTGGCAAGTTAAGATATCTCATATGCTTGGGTCTTGAAAGATAAGTTCATATATCTATTTGTGCTCTATGGATAGAGCTCCTTAGATAGATTTCATAAACAATTTTGAGTTCATAAACAAGCACACAGCACAGGCGTCAGGGATTTATTTCCTCAGGTGGTCTTAGGTTTTATTGGTAAATAGTTGTAAAAATAACGTTGGTTTTAGATTTTATTAGTAGATCAATAAATTACTTATATTATTTATTGTAATTTCATTATGTCATATATACACTTACTATAAAATATATCTGCTATCCATTTTAAGGATTCTGAATGACCGATGAATGAATGAAATGAATCATTTGGCAAATCGCTCCATATTGCACGTGCTCGATGTTGTATTTGCAAATTTATGTAGAACAATGATTTTATACTAAAATTTGTTCGATTTTTTTATTTTCATATAAGTGACGTTGGATTTTATAAGAAATAAAACTCTTTAAACGTGTTTTCGAGGTAAATTATTTCAGTTTCCGTAGACCTTGATCGGTTTAAAAATACTTTAGGAATACTGGTAACACATTTATTGTTCGAAACCCTCTACACGCGACATCAAGTCGCATTTGTCCAATTTTTCTGTTCTATTTCGTAATTCGATATCACATCAAAAACATAGAAGGGACAAGTTCAATTTTATGATATATGCCTTGTTTGTTGACTTTCCCCACAAAAGAACTGTAATCTTAATGGGTGCCAAGTATGTGGTGGACAGTCTTTAAATTTATTAATACGTAATTAAAATATTTTATAATACTTAAAATAGAATTTATTATTTTTATGCTACAACAATGTTCGCTATTTAAAAGTATAACTTCTCAAATTTGATACGACTTGAAATACTCATTTTATTGTTCAATTTCTATATCTTTTAATATTTGTCATATTATACGCAAGTTACTTAGCTTGCTAGTTTGAATTTTGTTGGCTGAAATTGAAATATGACAGCCAATAAGGAAATGTTTTTAATAAAAACAATTTATTGAAAAAATATTATAAATTTACTGGTTTCTGATTTTTCCTTTGTATTCACACAACTACTTATATGAATTCCAAATTTGCACTTTCTAGGTCATCTAGAACCTGGATGTGATAGGTTAGAGGTTTGATCTATAGGTCAGTCAGTTGGTGATAAAAAAGTCGATTTTTGCATGTTAATGTCTAAATATTTTTTTGATATATGTTTATGAAATTTGGAGCACATATTTATCTCGCATATCTATATATATAAAAGGCAAAACTGATTAACTGACTGACATATCAACGCACAGCCGAAACTACTGTACCTAG
>DWNR01000448.1:0-19840 GCA_018250455.1 Polygonus leo | reverse complement strand
AACAGTGAACGGCGGCTCAGATATCGAAACTGCAGCCTGTAATTGGGCTCTACAAAATAAAAACACTTTTGAGTCATGGATTACGACTATACAACGTGAATATATATTATACATATATTTATGTGAGGACGATCCACTTAATGACGAATATAAAAAAATACTTTCTGTTGCTAAGAACATGACCAGGCAAGAATACGACTTGTCAGTTCGTTTCAATACTACTATACTACATTGCGAAAGTAATGTTATTATGCAGAACGATTTAGTCAATAATTTAATCGCGCACCATTTGCACGTTATGGGTGCGTTAGCATGGAGCTCGAGTGAAGGCAGCTCGAACCTCGCCAAGTTAGCCAACAAAAACGAGGTGCCCCTCATGCTAGTGGGGCCCGCCGCGGCGTACACCGGGGTACATTCCGAATCCCCTACGGTTGCTGTGAACGGGCGCCTCGAAAATCTTGCAATTGCATACCGTAGACTTTTAAAAACATGCAAATGGTCTCGCTTGGCTATACTTTCGGATGGATCATCTTATGCGAAATATTTTACGAAAGATTTGCTTAAGGGAGGCGACATCGTCCATATCGAGAAAACGGTAACCTCCGAGACTATCACTAATATCTTGAGTTCAGTCGATAAACTCAATGGTCGCATATTTATTGTGAACACGAATGCGAATTTAGCCAAAAAAATTCTCCTTTCCGCGTTGCGGCTACATATGACACCAGATAAAGGATACGCTTGGATATTGCGCGAGTGGAGCCCGGAGCCCGGGCTGGAGGAAAAATGGGGCTCCATGAGTCACTTTTCATTAAGTTGGGCGGGGCGAGGCGGAGACGCGAGCGGACACGGGGGCGGACGCGCGGGGCTGAGTGCGCGTCTGCAGGCGCTGTGGCCGGGCCGAGCTTGGCCCGCCCTGGCCGCGCCACTAATGGACGCAATTCTCCTACTTTATCAAAGTTTTGCTAAATTTAATCAGCTTTACTCTTCTAATTCTTTTACAATGCAGCGTGGAGGATATGCTATGTAAGTTTAATTTCATACTATGCTTACACTGCCGCATACTTCTGATGGTAGGTTTTAAAACTACACGAGATAGAACTCGTGTAATTCGGGGAAGAACCACCGCCACCCTCGTAATCTTCCGTGAAGTAATTATTGTGATTCGGTTATGCAGAGGCGTGGATGCCTGTTTTACTTAACAAGAAGCGAACATCTCAGTCCTTAGGGGTAGCAACGCTTATATAGCAAACTTCCGCCTATTGCAGGGCCTAAAAAGGGAAGCTTTCATTATTATCTACCATCTACCTCTTTTACACAAGTGTAGGAAGTCTAATAAACGACTTAAGAGTTAATTTCAAAATTTTGATGTTCATTTTCAGAAAATTATCAAAAATCTATAAAGAAATAAATATGACAGGAGTGGCCACAAACTTGAAGATCCAAAATGGTACCGTTGAAATACCGTTGATTTATGTAGAGAAGTGGCATGGCGCAGAACGAACTGAGCTCGCGATCTGGCGGATGCAGGATCTACCTTCAGAGGAGTCCAATGAGGAAGCTCATCTGTGTGGAACCCGCGTAATCGATCATGAATCGTGTTTATTGAGAGGCAATACTTCAGAATTCGTACAAAAATGCTACGATCCCCTACTGTACTCTCTCGTCGCCATATTGATTTTACTTCCCGGTGTGTTTTTACTAGCGCGACGTGCGCGACTGCAGCGCCTCAAACGCCGTGACCTCAAGATGTTGGCAAATTTATTTGAGAAAAAAGAAACCACTGCGATCGTGTATCGAGATTCACTCTATATACATAAAGAAATCGGTATAGGTAACTTCGGCCGTGTTTACCTAGCCACGCTCAGACGGCGCCAATGGCGGAACCAAGAAAAGTCAATTCAGGTCGCAGCGAAGGCACTGCGAAACGGCTCCGATAAGAGAGAATATTTAGAAGAAGCTCGCATTCTTGAATTATTAGATCATAAAAATATCGTAAAGTTCGTCGGAATATGCGTTGCGAATGGATTTCGATTTATCTTAATGGAGTACGCGTTGTACGGCGACCTCCACAATTACCTGAAATCGCGACGACATTTGGCCGAGCGCAGACATTTAGGAGCCGTCGACGACAGTGAAAGCATACACGTCACTCCAGAGGCGCTGACGCGGCTGGCGAGCGAGGCGGCCGCGGCGCTGGAGTACCTCGCGGCGCAGGGGCTGGTGCACCGCGACGTGCGCGCCGCCAACTGCCTCGTGGACGAGCGGCGGACGCTCAAGCTGGCAGACTTCGGAATGGCACGCAAATTGTGCCACGACCAGCAGGAGTACACTACTATACGTCAAGCATTATTTCCGGTCCTTTGGATGGCTCCCGAAAGCTTGATCCATGGAACGTTCTCGACGGCATCTGATGTGTGGGCACTAGGAATGCTCTTCTTTGAACTGGCGACGTTGGGCCAGCGTCCTTACGGTGACTGGTCGCCGCAGAGAGTACTGGAGTTCGTGCGGTTGGGTGGACGGCCATCTTTACCCCCAGACATGTGTTTCCAAACGTACGTTAATTCTCTATTTAATCAATTTTAACATAATATCACCATTAAATTAATAACAATTTGCCATTTATGTCATGATAAAATATAGAGCTGTTATAAATATACTTTTTTACATACCAAGGTAGTGCAGGGTTACATGCACAATGACTGAACTAATAAATGATACACCGAATGAATTAATAAGGCTTCGCTCTCCTTATCTCTGTCTATTACATGGCAGTATCTCTTGAATATTTTCGCAATAATCTACCATAACAATAATGATAAAAATCCATAATTTTAATATTAAAGTATAGAAGCATTCGTTCTACTAAGTCGATTTCATTTTATAACATTTAGCAACCTTGTTACGATGAGTGTGTATATATGAAACGGTCCGTCCTCGCAGACGCTCGTTGCTGACGGCGTGTTGGCAGCAGCAGGCGGCGTCGCGGCCCGGCGCGGGCGAGCTGCTGCGCTTCCTGGCCCGCGAGCCGCGCGCCGTGCGCCCCGCGCTGCTGCCCGCCACGCCCACCGCGCTGCCGCCGCCGCTGCAGCCGGCGCTGCCTCCCCCGCTAACGCCCCCGCTGCAGCCCACGCTACCTTCTCCTCTGCGACCCAGGCAAGCTCTTTCACTACCACCCATCGGGGCACCCACGTAATCAATCTAGATATCCGAACGAAAGCATATTTTATTGGTTTTAATAAACTTTTATAATGAGAAGATCTCCACGCAGCGCCGAAATATAATACTTAATATATTATCTACTATTCTCGAGCCTCTAGCGGAAATTGTATGTAAATAATACATAAGACGTTTCAATGTACGCGTAGGTTAAAAGGAATGGCTTATTTATGGCTAAATTGAATTGAATTTAATATTAAATTTACTAAAAATATTTACAATTTTTCGCACATTTTAATTCATAAGCAACAAGCAACCCGCTCTGGTTTCGCCTGGGTAGCGTAGAATATAAGTATCTTTTTTTTATTTTTCTCGTAGATAACTGATGTGTAGGCATGTCTAACTTTAATTTTATATAACTTTATCGATTTATACGACCTGCGGCTGTAAATATTATATTTAACGAAATAATTTAGTTCAAATATTATTTATATAGGCATTCGTGTTGCAAAAGTTCTCGTTTTGATCCATCTACATATGTAGTTGCCTAGAAATTGAAGACGCTTTCTAATAGAGTGGGGGTTATTGTTAATTTGGCCACTCTGGAAAGACAGCAGCTTGTAATGGTCACAAGCTGTTGTTTCTAGTAAAGCGAGGCGAAGGATTAGGGGCTACTTGCCCCGAGATTAGCTCAAGGGCGTCAAGCAAGGCAATGCAGCCTCGGTGTTATAAAAATTCTACAAACATGTACCTAGTGCATACGTATAGTTTTAAAACGAACCATTCTTTTAATATAATATAAACTAAGCAATGTTATATGATCTCAACTTATTGTTAAGTTTGTAATTTATTATATTGTGAATAAATAGGATAATTGAAATATTTTGTTTATGATCTACATATGTTACTATTACAATACCTTAGCCACTAACAAAAAACGTTTTATGCAAAAACAGAATCCTTTTAATATCATTTGATTTTGGGGACATGTTGAAGCTCAAATAAATTATGAGAACATCGGCTTAATGTAATTCGTAGTGTGATATGAGTATAATACACATATATTAGACATCCGAGTATTTAAGGTACCTAAGTCTTAGTTAATTCAGATTAATTTTATTTGGATGTATATTGTTAATAAAAAAAAATTTAATAAAAATAGAACCGACTTCAAGATGAACTAAAAAGTGAAAAATAATTAATAATTTTGATATCGGTGCCAAGTGCGTCAAGAAGAAGGTATATGAAGTAAAGGAGGAGATGGCACCGACATCACAATTATTAATATTTTTTTTACTTTTAGTTCATCTCGAAGTCATATAGTTTCTGCTTAGTTTTTGCAACACTACTATCAAAGTAGCAATTACCACAGACTTACAGTTTTGACAAGCAGTACCCCTGCATCATCAGGTTTTTCGCAATATCCAGTTCACTTCTTTAATCATAAACTTATTTACTACACATTTTCCATAAAATTTTGAGGAGTTCGCTTATATACCTTCAAGGTTCCAGGTCAAGTAAGTATGAAAAACTTTTGCGATACTATACTGAACCCATAGCAAATAATTATCAAAATCGGTTCATAAACAACGAAGTTATACGGGAATAATGCATATTACCCGATGCAGATTGAGGAATTCTCTGAAGATTTACCTTCGTAGTCCAAGGTCAAATAACTATGAAAATAAAAAGGGACCCTCTGTAACAAGATCTACCTAACAAAAAAAAACATCAAAATCCATTCAGAATTGGCGGAGTAATCGCGTAACAAACATCCAAAAAATCATACAGACGAATTGATAACCTCTTCTTTTTGGAGAAGGTTAAAAATGATTACGGTTCGTTTTCTTTGGTCTGCAACTGCATCGCGGGGGCCGCGTGGAACGCTATTTTCATCTTTAATTTAAAGTTATTAATAATGCACATAGAGTTTGCTGAGGTAGTACTTTTTATCGGAAATATTATCCTTTTTCAGAATGTTTGTTGTAAATTTCTTAACTTTTAATTATTTTTTATTCCTTAGTATTCCAGCTGTGATCGAAAAAGTAAAAACCCTTTTTTTGTTTTGCTATAGGTTAACAATTTTGTTACTTTTCATTCCATAGCTAGAGCGGTATCAAGATCACACAATATTGTCTATATTACCGCCAATATAGAGTTAATAGTATGTCGTATTCTCGCGAAGAGGTATTGAATGAAAAAAGTGGGTATATTTTATTATCTCTCGATTATACTTATGTAATTATAGATTTATAAAAAATAATGTGGCAAACCCAGTACATTTTAATACGTACAACTAAATACATCGCTTAGTGTGTTTGTCCAAGTATCAAACCCGGGAGCTTCATATACATGGGAACTGGCATTATGCCACATAGATTAAGACTTTAAAAATTTATTATCAACTAAAACGATTATTCTATAAAATAAATGAGTTTCTTTGCTAAGAAGCGATAGATATTATGGGTAAGTAATTGTCTAATTAACAATAATATTATACTATTTTTAGTAGTAAAATAGTTATAAATATCAAAAAATGCCTCCTATTTTTGAAAGCTAAATAAAAGAAAGTCTATAAAATCTAATTAAAGAAAACGATTTGTTTCATAAATCTGTAAATTTAAACATAATCTCTTATTTCTTCAATTCTCTTGTTGTTGACTCTAATATCACGAAGCGCCATTATAATTCCTTTCTCTAGCTTCTATTTCGTAGGAGAACGAGCAGGCCATCTAGCACGGCCCACTAATTGGCGTTGTCGTTTCTGAAAATAGTTTTCTACATTATTAGCACTATTCAAGATGACGACCGGCGAGCAAATGGACTGGGCTAGCATTTCACTGACATTTTTCCTTTCGCATCTCACTTGTCCCAGTTCCCGATAGATCTAATTTGGGATGTCTAGCACCGCCTATGCCGGCTGTCGTGCTTTCTACACGTCGTTTGTTAAGTCCAGATTACTTTGTTTTCTAAACATTTCAAATTTATCGTGTAAAGCTTATACGAGAATACGTATTATTTATTATATTATATCTAACGGATTTTATACTTCGTGGATTTTCGAGATATTTGTCGGATAAAATTTTATTACAATCCTCACCAAAATGTTTTTTTATTTTTTATTTTATTTTTTCGGCTTAGAATTATACAACATTTAATTTTCGCTTTTTAGTATATTAACTGTACCGTATGAAATCAGTAATGAGTTTGATACATATTTTTTCATTCAGGGCCTTGTCTATTAAAGGGCATCATGTTGAGGTTAGGGTGATGTCACATAATCTATACCTATGGGATAATCAAAACTTTCATCTACGAAATAATTATTGATATTAAAAAAAACAACTGAACACAACTGTAAAAAAACTGAATCTACATTATTCCTATGCCGATTTTTATAACATTACAAGAGAGATCATGTCTGTTTTTGGCGTTGCGGATGAAAATTGACGCTGAAGATGCTGAAAAATAAATTTACAATCGCAGGTTAAACCTAATAGATACTACTTTATTTTTCTATAACTACTAAGAAAACATTCTTGGAATAAATACCAAGAAATATGGTTATTTATCAGTTAAACCATTTGTAAAAAACTGTTTTTGCAGTGTTCGGAAATGCCGCGCTTTTTCATGCGTTTGACGATTGATACGACGATTTTTGACGCGGTTACGAGACCGTTATAGTTTTTTCAAGGAGAAAGGCCTTTGCCCTGCAGTTAACATGTAATAGGCTATAACGTCCAGTATTCACCGGCGTAATGGTTTCGGCAAGGTCAGTTATTGTATTTTGAGAGTACGTGTATTTATAACTCGATCAAAGGTGTTAGAACTCTTCTATTTTTGATAGGCCTGTTTTGTCATTAGATTCAAGCTAGGTACATAAAGTATGTACCTACGAACATAGTGCCATAACAAGTATTATTTCTATTAAAATACTTATTGTGTTACAGTGATTGCGATTTATACAAAAAATATTTATTGTGTTACACGATTGTGTAAAAAATTATTCCAAATTAACATTTGTGATAGTTATGAACATTCTTTAGGTATGAGGGTTATCATTGTCATAACAATTGTAAGTAATTTCTACGTATAATTAAATAGTTTATCAGTTACCAACTCCCTGTGTTCAAATTTTAGATACCTATGGACTGCAATGTAACCTCTTAGGTTTATTTCTCCTCTACATCGTCTAACTCTCCGAATATTTACTTTGCCTTTATAAGGCCATGAGCTCGTAGCGACATAATCACCCTAGTTTTTAACGTATCAAACCTTTACTCCAATACATTGTTTAATGAGAACACAATACGTTTCAACATACGCCAACGCCGCGTCTCTTATATTGGTTCATTATTAAAAACCTTTTCAATTTATTTGTGTGAAACCACGCGCAGACAGACCTGTGACACCTGTGTCCTGCAAACAGATTTGTTTTTCTAGATCTTAAATGTGTCTAGGATTTTTCCATTGACGAGTAAAAATAGAGATGTTATGACTCTTTGTAACTCGGGAAGTAATGTGTATTTCTAAATTATGTTATCGAAGTTTCTTTCAAGTCTAACATAAGTATAAGTTCTAATCAAATTCTAGAGGACAAAGATTGCTAAGGCATGAACATCTAGCCTGGCGAGATATTCTCTTACCAAAGAAGGTTGCAAAACAAACTATGATGTTAATCAAATTTATTTCTGCTGGACAGGGGTCAGTTTCTAGCAGAGAGGCAGAAAAGATGAGATATATTTACTCCACTAAGCTAACCAATTGCGAGCAGTTAACATTAGTACCATTGCAAACTTTTAAATGTTTATCTCTCTCTCTCTATCTCTCAGTAAAGGTTTTGTAGATCTTACGTCGTTGATCGGCACGATTCTTACCTTCATGCGTTACGCGATTTTAAATCATATTATGAATAAATCAGATATATGGTTATTACTATATATAACGCAGGATTTTCCATAAATAACTCGAATGCACACGGAACCAAATAATAATAGCAGCTGCAACATCCTATGTAGGCTGTTATTAATAAATCAACGTGTTCAAAACAAAACATTACTGCCGAGGCCGTTGACACGCCGTCTGCTCCATGGAATAACTACCTACCATTGGTAGGAAATAACTAGGGTTACCAGGTGGAAGAACTCATGTAGTTCAACCGGGAAGGTACCACCGCCACCTTCATAATCCTCCGTGAAGTAATTTATTGTGTTTCGGTCCGGAGAGGCGTGATTGCCGGCTATGCTTAAACGCAAGATTACCCTTAAGAACTAGGATGTTCGTAGTTCTTAAGGGTAAATCGTACTCAGGGATGATCACTAATGTCCATGGGCGGCAGTGACCAACAACCATTAGATAGAATGCGTGCTCGTTTGCTACCTTAAGACGATAAAAAGAGTTAATGCCAACCAAACAAACTTGTTAATGTCAGCCGTCTATATCTGAAGCTGGAAATTCACAGTGATAGTGCGCGAGAGAAGAAAATATATACTGGGCATAGGTCTCCTCTCACAATAAAATAGATTGAAGCCGTAGTCCACGGCGCTGGCAAAGTGAGAATAGGTGGACGTCGTCTTTGATATTTTTCATAATTTCTTAGGCGTGTAGGATTTCTCAAAATGTTTTGCTAAATTACGCACATCATTTTCAAAATTCAGAAGTGTGTCTTTCAGCGTGAAAGGTCGCGAGCCAAACCACAAGGTTATCACTGAAGTAAAGCATTTAAAAAGAACGACAATGAGCGTAGTCCAATCGATTCTCTTAATGTTTTCACATGTGTTTGAATACTTCCAACTATCAACTGGCTAGGGCTCTATAACTAAAACTCTTTTCAGTGTAAAAAGAGATCTGTGTCTAGCTTTGATGTTAATTAAAGATTCATGACACGCTTTTTCTATTATAGATCTTATTTAGGTTTATGACAAAGTGATGTTTAATAGAAATGGCACCAAGTTTATTACGATTCATTTAGCTAAGTGGGAATTGCCCGCTTGCAGTTTTTAATGTTAATTGCATTTTTATGATCACTTCGGACGTTTTACGTAGAATTCAACCGTAGCCGAAAAATCCAGGAAGAGATCTTGGTATTTATAATAATTATTATTAATGATATAAAACTTCTGCACTATCGATTGAACGTGGTAGGTATAGATAGTTTATTGTCCTTCAGCAATATAGTAGTGTAAGAAGTCAGGTTCGAAAATATTGCGTCCTCGCTGGCACCATTACCTTGCCGTATTGTCCCACTATTGGAAATGTTCTCTCAAGATTCCCGAGATATTCTATGTATGTATATATGTACCTTTGATAATCAAATGTCATGCAGCTTCTCTGGTCTGAAGTGACTCAACTACAATTCATGTCCCACTTAAAGTCAGTTAAACATATTTGTTGACTAATGGACTTAACATTAAATAGACTAGATATTAGAAGGTAGGAATCCCATTTGCAGAAATCTTCATCTTTATAATACCCTGATATTAGTTTAATCCATCACGCTTCCTTCACGTGTCCATCCAAATTTGGCTGATCCGTCAAAAATGATGTCACTGCGTCACGATGGCCGGTCCGGATCCGACACTCCAGATAGAGTTCATGGCACAGGGTTAGCCAAACATCCGGCAAGCGAATGAGGACAATAAATCTGTTACCACATTTACAGAATGCTAACGGTGGCTTAAATTTCGACTGTGTACGTCGTAAAGGTTTTTTCATAATGGATCTTTAAACGCTCGGACATAAAACAGACCCTTTGCTTTAAGAATGTTGGTAAATTAACCATCATTGCTTTGCTTTGAAATGCCCGTTAAGAACTAAATGTTTTAGTAGATTATGTGTAAAAGGCAGATATAAAGAAGTCAGTTAAAAATAAAATGGTGGAAGTTAGGGCTAACTGAACAACTTCAATGGAATCGAAGGGATTAAGTTCGGCTATATTTCATTATTCGATTACACTGACATGCGACTTCGATTCAGAACTGTTGTTAATTTTATAGCATGAAGGTAGCAAACAAGCATAAAGTCCATCTGTTATTAGCATCAGTCACTGTCACCCATTGAGATTTGCAATCAATCCCAAGTACGATTAACTCGTATTTGAGTTTAATCATAGATGCGTTGGCACCCCTCAGAACTTAAATTTCACCTCGTATCTAAGTATAGACCACAAACTCTTCGGAGGTGAAGGTGATACTTCTCCTGACAAACTATATGAGTTTTACAACCTGACATATCATAGTTTCATTAAGATGATTGTTAATCTTCAATTTCTCTTCGAGTTTATCAAATAAAGCAAATAAGTGAGCTGTATATTAACTACTGCTTGTTTCCTTCTTTGCTTAAAACTAATATGATCACCAAAAAATATATAATTCAAAATCTAACTGATCCCGGTTAAGACGCATGCTCCGTTACACAAATCCCGGATATCTTAAATTCTAAACGGACTTACTCTACTTTTCTACAGTTTTATGTTTTCCTGTAGTCTAAATGAAATTGATGTAAACTAGCATGTAGAATCACCTGATAACTATATTCTATATTACGTTCAACCCAAAATAGAATATAGTTATAGGCGTTGTTATTCTGAAAGATATAACAGCAACCATGTCGAAGTGCGGCTAACGCCCGGTTGCAATAACCTATTTATCCCTTACTGGAAGTGAAAATAGCGCGATGGTGTGTATCAGTCAATTTTGACCGACATACCAATGTCATAAATTGGTTTGTCCTATCTTTTTTGTTTATATTGTTAAAATTAGGAAAAAATAATGACAAATACACCACAATGCTCGCCATTTTAACTTCTAGTAAGAGATAGATGAGCCTTAAGTGCCACATCTTTCTCATCAAAGCATAATAATTGTTTTAGTGCAGATTACCTCTTTATTATTACCCACAAAACAGTACGTTTCCTATTTTTTACTGTTATAATAATGCAGAATAATATTTATCATATAGTAATATTAGTATCGATAATTACTCGGCCAAAAAACAGCCCGGTAAAAGAATTTTGCCTCGAGGACCGAATTCTCCCCCTCACATAATTATCACCTTCGTACTTTTGATTAACCGTACTAATGTATGTACGTAGTGTACGTAGTACGTAGTGTAGGAAGAATATGGGCATATATACCTCTTATCTCTTCGTGAAAATAGTTGTATTACTTTTGAAATAATTTATTGCTCATTTTAAAAACGTATACTCTTTTCCTTTTAAGTATTATTTTCTACACTTTCACGTATCGTTGTACGAATTTAAGCTATGTTTAAATTTTTAGTATACCTATACCTATATAATTATAGGTAAATATGTTTAAATTATTTTTTTAAATTCATAACAATATTACAGCCGAACAGACAAGGCCCAAGCGAGTTGATGAAAACATGTTAAAATACCTACTTAACCTATTTATTGTTTTCCACTAAAAAGAAACAACAAACAGATGTATTGTTTTAGTTTCCTGTTTGTTTTCAAACAACAATGTCTACAAATCGTTCTGTTCCCAACTAAACGACACGGCAATAAAAACAAAATCTCCAATTTGCACATTTCTGTGTAGAACACGAATATAATTGGAACATTTTGCTTACACCGAAAACACTGTCTTATTTGTGTACCACATTTTCCTTTAATTCTCATTCAGGGCTGCCAACTATGTATTTGCTTTTTCTGTTTTGTTTACACATATATAAGTTTATTTAGTTATGTATGTGAAATATATATAGAAATTTTAATAATTGCTTACAGGAAGGAATTACATATACTTTCAAATTTTCCAAGTGGTAGAACTCGTTTAGTCGGACCGAGGAGGTACCTACACCACCCTCATAATCCTCCGTGAAGCAATTCTTGTGTTTCGGTTTGGAGAGGCGTGGTTGACGGCTATACTTATCCAGGAGGCGAACATCTTAGACCTCAAGGTTAACAATGCATCTGTGATCTAACTAAGGTATGATTCAATTGTTCTTGAAGATGATTACTGATGACCATGGGCGGCAGTGACCACTTACCATCAGGTTGACTGCACGCACATACACACGTGCACACACGCGCGCACGCAGGCACTTACGCTTTTAGAGAACACACTCACACATTATCATATAATTTACACCAAAAGAGGTTACATTTTTAGTACGTAATATAAAAACACCAGTGGCAAGTAGCAGCCCTGTCTCAGTTTGAGGAAGTGTCCGCACGCCGCATGTCCCAGTCCCGTCCAGCGTCATCTCTGATTAACTGGCTGCCGGAACTTGCACTGTATTAAACCAGCCACCCGTCCGTCACTCACTTTTGAGCCAGAAGTGTCGGAATATCCTAGATTTCAGATCACTTGCGATATGCTTATTTATAATCTGTTGTTCTTATAAACCACGTTTGGCGCCAAATAAGAGCATTTTTAAAAGGTTTTGTTTTGTTTTTAATTATAGAATTAGTGTTTAACTGCGTGACAGTTAAAGAACCGTTACTTATTAAAATAATTTATTTTTATCACTTTCTTTTGGTTTACATTTCGGAACCAGTAGCTACCGAATAATTTTATTTCTCAATTTACAATTAAATTAAGCATATTTTTTTTAATTCTTACTCAATAGGTTTATTTATTTCTAGAATGTTATTTATAAAATCAATTAAAAATTATTTTCATGTTACCAAATAATATAACTAGATTAAAAAAATACATTTTATCGATTTAAAATATTTGAATAAAACTAAAATAGAAAAAAGTTGATAGTTGTAGAAAAAACAAGTATTCAATTAATTCTGAAGTGTTACAGCATTTATTATTTCTTTATTATTATCTTTTATTTTTTACTTTGACAGAGTTTTTTTTATTTTGATCTTGGTGATCGTTGAAAATATCCCATAATGTGACTTGTACATACAAGAGTAAGTAATAAGTAATAAATAAATTATATTTTGGCGGGAATAAAAATATGGTGAAGACTATTTTGACACGTATGAATTCTTGATGGATCATCCCAACAACTATTTTTAAATCTAAATAATAGACTAACTATTAAGGAACGTATATTTTATAGCTCTTTTAGTCATTAATAGGTAATAAAAAAGGATTGTAAAAGTTTCGAATGTAGTTTAAATTGGGAATGTGCACGCTTAACCCAGTTTATCCGTTTATACGCTGAACAATAAGAAAAAACATGTGTTTCCAATTTATTCGTCACTCCTAACTACGTTTGTTGAAAGCCAGGAGCCATTTTCGTCACATTAAAACATAATTGCATCAACATGTGGAAGGTGCTTTTCTGCATTATAATGAGTTTTCTTTGTTTCTTACAATACATTGTATTGTATATATACTGTTTATTTTGATTATGTTATTTATATTTAGTAGTGATAATCTACAGATTTCGATCGGGGCTTTTCATGCGTAAGTATTTGGAATCGGTGGTTAATTCGAACGTTTAATTATGTAGACCCTTATATTAAATTAAATTAATAGGTGGTAGAACTCATGTAGTTCGACCGGGGAGGTACCACCGCCACCCTCAATATCCTCCGGGAAGCAATTTATTGTGTTTCGGTATGGAGAGGCGTGGTTGCCGGCTATACTTAAAGCGCGAGGCGAACATCTCAGTCCTCGGGGGTAGCAACGCATCTGTGATCAAACTTAGGTATGACTCAATCGTACTTGAGGATGATTACTGATGTCCATGGGCGGCAGTGGCCACTTACCATCAGGTGGACTGCATGCTCGTTTGCTACCTTTGCACAATAAAAAAAAAAAAATGCTACATTTATGGGTTCCAACTTTTCCATCCATCCCTATATTTATCATTGTTGTAATTTATAACTCCACCGTATTCATATTTTTACTGCACACATTCATATTTTACTTCCACTCCAAGGTAAAGGGCAAGGTTCTCTCCCCGCAGAGGGGAAGAAAGTTTTTCATAGCTATCTGTTCTAATGCAGTACACCAAAAAATCAATTGCACTCGGCATTTTGGAAGTTTTTCCTTTTTTATAGTCTTTTTTGAAGTGGACCTAAAAATTCCGACATTATTAAATTTTGATAATAAGTATCCTACATGTTGATTTATGACCAGCAATATCTCCTCTTGAACCGAAACCCAAAGATCGCATTACAGAGGAATATAAGGGTGTGGATGGTATCTCCTTTCCTTCCCTTTTGACGAACTATGAATTTTATTGCGCGTCTTTATGGAGCCGTATTATACGTAGAAGTTTTCAGGTTCGATCCCCTAACCGAGAAAGTCTGAGAGAAATCTAAATGATGAATTCGAATTTCCATTCTGCGTCTGGATGTATGTATGTGTACTCGTCTTGTGTGTGTCCTTGGGACCCTGGACACACGGAACCCTATTGTGGGGCTATGAGTGGGTAAAGTATATTTATTTATTATCAAAGTATCATTGTACAATGTGTCTCTAATGAGTGACATTCGACACGGCTTGACTTATAACCCGTATTTTCTTCGATAAATGCACTATGGAGCAATGCAGTTAAAATAGTTCGCGTGTTCAACTCCAAAACTTTCGTGTCAAAATAGACAAAAATAAAATGAATATATAATTTGCTTGCTTCGTGAAACTTACATAATAATATTTTCTGCAATGGTTTCTCATTGTTCTTAAGTGCGTTGTTATTTCACAACAGGTAAAAGGAGCTTACACTGATGATTTTCCGACTAAAAATACAAACGTATAGGTACACTGATTTGTTTCGTAGTTTCTTTTCATAAGTACAGGCTTTTTTGTAAAACATAGTGTTTATATCTCGAAGGACAGAAAACTCAGTCTACACACTTTTTGTATGTTAATCTCGTTCGTTTTAGTAAGTTTAGGAAATATCTAGTTTAAAATACTGCTACAAAATCTGTTTTTTTTTCTTTACATATGAAATGGAATAGTTTGAAATAGAAGTGTTAAACAGGCATGCACTCCTCTGGTAGTAAATTGTATAAAAATATAAATCTGTTGCTAGTTGTTATATACTAATTGTAAATACAAACTAAGAATCCTTATCTGAAAGGTTAATTATAATAAAAATGCCAACTTGTTGTGAAAGTTTTGAGCATTTAACCCGTACTCCAAATCCAATTACTCCGTTTTTATTCAACACAATTTTATTTCTGAAGCTGACCTACAACATGCCAGTTTCATATTAAAATAATGCTGTTGAGGCAAATATTAAACTTAGGGTGAAAATTTAAAGGATTTGAATAAACAATTCATTTCTATTATATGCCCTGTCGTCATTTCAATTTTCTGTACCTACCGTTTTCAAAGGACAAATAACTAGCATAATAATCAATTCGATTTTTTTCAATAATGCAACACCTTTGTTTGAAATAGTTCAAAGTGACAAGAACTATTTAATTCAGTTTCGTGTGTAGGCGTGCTGCTACTGAGAATTAAATGTACAAAAACTGGTTACAAATAAGATGATGTGTTATTACATAAAAAAAATCTGCCGATTTGACGCCGGGAACAAAATTCTCAAGAAACCAATGTGTAGGTACTACAAGAATATTAAAATAAGTAAATAGAAGTTCAATCAAGATTTATCTCATTTTTTTTGTTATAATGAACCCATACTAAATCTATATAAATAAAAATGAATCACCGAAATGTTTGTACGCGCATAACTTCCAAACGACTGCACCAAGATAGATAAATCTTTCTTTTATGTGGTCCTTATTGTCAAAAGAAGGTTTTTATGTAAGTAAATATATTAAAAAAAGTTAAAGCAAATATTAAAAAAACAGCTAGTTAGACATAAAAGATTATTAAATCTACACGATTCGAATACATATCTTATGAAAGTGTCAAAACAGACGTATGTCAAATCTCGTCCAATACCTACTCACAATGATTGAAGTGCTTTGTCAGTCGCCTCCAAACTCCATGATCAATTGAGCGCGATAAATAGTCCATGGAAACGCCAACAATAGTTCTACTGCAGCGGCTTGGTCTAAAAATGTGTTTGGGCAGAAAAGTAAGAGTTTGTGCCCTACCAAGTTTTGCAAAAAAGAGTGTTATTATCAGACTATATATCATACAGTTTTTTTAGTAGTCGGGTTTTAGTTTTTGAACTTACTTTTTATTTCTCTTTCCGATTCACACTTCAGGAGCGCAACAGATAGATAAAAGTATAAAATACGAGTATACCTGTTGCGTAGTTCTAAGTAGGTAAAAAGTTAACTTAATTACAAAACTTACATGTAAACAATCAAGTGATATGAAAAACATTTTAAAATCCTTTTATATTTTGCTAAAGAAAATTCCACTTAATTTTTATATGTATGTACATATTTTACAACGTAATATTCCTATTATCCCATTACGTAAACATTATATGTTCACGTAAAATAAATGCACAAAATTTATTACAATAGACAAATGTGTTCAGTGTCAAATTTATTGCATTAAAAGGCAATGAAATCCGTCAACACTTGCATAGTTAATTAATTTATAGACATAGTGACGGTTTGTGTTATTTGATCTCCCGGTAACATAAGCCAATTGTAATTCAAAATAATTTGGAATTTCATGGATTTATGTGAATATGAGTAGTAAAAAATAAATATCTATTATAAATATTTCTGAATACGTAATTTACCAGTTATGTGATTTATAGACAGTAATCTTATGAATATTTACTTATTAGATATTGCCGTATTCTAGCCAAAATGGTATAAAAATACTGTATTTTTTCTTTTAACGACTCTCTTCCTCTAATTTGATTTGCTTTTAGCGGCCTTGTCTCGATATTCTAAGTTGGTTTTTCTTGCAATAACGATACTTTTCAGAACTCCAGGAAAATCTCTGTTGCATCTCGTTTCCTTGTCTTAAAAACACGGTAATGAGGTGAGATTTTCAACAAATTCAGTCAAGTGGCTATTTCTGGTATTATCAATGTTAAAACCCTCCAAACAATAATTTGTCATGCCTAGTCATAAAAAAATAGTCAGAAATAATTGGTTAAAACGAAGTATATAATTTGTTTTTACAAAAGGCAAAGATATCGCGTAACACACAAAAAGAATCGAAAAATACTTGCATTACCTACGTCAAATAACAGAATAACCATTTGAGAAGTGAGGACTTATGGACCATTGTATTGTATAACTTACAACTAATTTAAACTAATTTTAAGGCAGTATGTACAATGTAATGTTCCATTATAATATCAATCTGCCTTAGGACTATGAAGGCATATCACGAGCCAATCTCGAGCAACGCCTATATTATTATTGACGTTCATTGGCTTGTAGGAATTGTGCAATTAAAATTAAATATAGGTTTTTTCCTTATAACTTTATCATGAGAACAAATCTAGCATACGTTTTATTCCTATTTACAATAGGTAGGCTGCACCTACATAAAGATACTTAGCTATATGACTGTAAACTTATATTATTGGTTATACAATAAAAACAACATTTAAGAAGATAATAAATATAATTTAAAACAATACCCAATAACATTATTAGACAATAATAGTCCTGCATTGATATTTTAGATAATAAAACAATATTAGACCTAATATGCTAATCATAAACAGAACAAATCACTTCTAATAATAAATCTTAACAAAAAATAACACAAATACCAACCAGATTTTTTAAAGGTTAATGTTGTAATTTTTTTGCTACAATTAATTAGTAAAACCAACAGCTAAGCCTCCTAATGTTTTTCAATCATGTTTAAATTACGTTAATAACTAGTTGGGTATTTATACACTACTGTTCATACTTAACATTTAACATACGGTGCTACCAAAATTTAGAGACACAAATAATAATCTAATTACGCAAAATACATCAATTGTAATCTAAACTCCGTCAGAATTGGCACATTGAAATCTGAAAACTCTCTGAGTAAAAAAGATTTAGGCCCAAGTTTTCTACATAGCCCAAATTATTTGCGTGTATATTTTCTCACCATATCTGTACTGAAAAAAAAAAAAATTAATTTTATTTACAATATGCGAATAAAAATAAAAGATCGAACTGCTCGATCGACGATTTTTAAAATTTTTATCTGTTTGCCTGTGTCTGTTTGTCTGTGTGTTTGTTCGCGCTTATCTCAGAAACGGCAGATCGGATTCGAATGCGGCTAATATACTGTGGGAAAACATTACTTAACATTTAGTGTTTCTTTCATTTTAATTGGTTCATAAATAAAAAAGTAATATCAATTTAAAAATATATGTCGTTTCTACCTTTGTTTAAATTGCCTTATGTAAAGCGTGCGAAGCCGCAGGCTAGCTCATACTATTATATAAAAGACTGGTATACTGGAATAATCATTCCTTTATATTATACATGTTATACATTCTAATAAATAATGATTCCTCTTATAAATATGAATATCAGATTTCTTAATCCTATTTTTGTAAAAAGAAAAAATATCTATCGCAGATATGTCGTTATTTGATAATACGTATGATTAAAATCGAACTTCGTAGCTATCAAGAACATACTTACTCGTATTCCACAACTTATTTCAATAAATCTGTACCAGGTTTTTCAGATAACATCGGACTTGGTACGTAATATAAGTTATTGCTACAAATTATTCAATGTAAAGGTAATATAAATAATAAACGATCGGATTTTGTCATTTATGTAGAAACTTTTGTGAATGCTCGCGTGGTAATAAAATATTCAAGATGTCTTTAAAATGACCATGACCACGTTTGGTATAAAATGTTTGTTATTGTTAAAAGTTTTACGAATAAAAGTTTATGGAAATATGTAAATAAATGTGCGCATTCGATGTAGATAATCTATATAGATAAATAATTAACCTTTGTGTATCTTTAAATGAACTAGCTACAATAAATCTTTCTATAATGAATTTCTTAGAGATTCTCAGCCGTATAGCGTGTAGGTGGCGGTAATCTATATCTATATCTATGAAAAGTTGTTTATTACGCCATTTCACGCCAAAACTACTGAACCAATTGTAATGAAATTGGGTACACAAAAGCAAACCTTAGAGAAGAACAAAGGCTAGTTTGAATATCCAAAAAAAGGCTTAAAGGAATTGAAATAAGGGTTGAAAATTTGTATGAAGTTTTATCAACGTCAAAGATAAAAACATAAAACTTTGTATTTAGGCTAGAGTTTCTGACCGCGGGCGAAGCCGCGAGTAAAAGCTAGTAGATAATAATTATACATCGATTGAATAGTAACAGGTATATTATTATCGTTCATCAGCAGTGACTTTATTATTTATTGAACGCTTTTCGGTTGGCCACGTTTGGCCTAAGGACTTATAGATTTTAGAAACGTCTGGTTTCAGCCATGTCAATTACGGGTTAAATTGATTTGTTATAATAATAAATTAATAGTTGTAAAACTGGATTAAGTGGGTGGCAGCAACCCACCCACCTAAATCTGCAAAATAACACAAATTGTGATCTTTTTTAGATAATTACCTACAGCCCATTATTGTACATTACCTAATTAAAGTATTACTTCACCTTTTTATCGTATAAATGTAGCATACGACGACGTATGCATGCTCATGCTCGTTTGGTACATTACCTGACGGTAAGTGCCAGAGTCGGATTAACCTTAAGGCAGAGTAGGCAACTGCCTAGAGGCCCAGGATCGACAGGGGCCCACTGCAGTCCGCAAAAAAAAAGTTTTATGGATCGAAAATGATAATCAACAATACTATTCTTT
>DWNR01000447.1:0-19843 GCA_018250455.1 Polygonus leo | reverse complement strand
GGATACTCGTAGTTCACGGAGACTAATCAGCTGACGACGGTTATTGATTCTTATCTTCTTATTCGATTGTACCCACCCACGTATTGTACATGTATAATGATTTATGAATTTAGCTATTTTTACTTATTAACTCCGTTAAACACTATCGATGTTAGTATTTAGCACTGAATAATTTTGTTTAACTCATAAAAGTCATTTTAAGCAGCCAACAGTTTGGATTTGAAATCACTACATATTTCTCACAGTAGTCACAATCTTCAAGCACTTCTATACAGTTTATTTGCACAAATGGTTTTTCTTTTCGTGGATAACATTTATAGTTCGTTCTTCAGAGTTAATACACATGATAAGTTTTCATTGCAATTTGAAAGCTTCTTATATTTTTAATTGAAGAGATACGTGGATTCAACGTTTGACAGACAGCGCCATAACGCGGACCTTTTCGTACGCAGATATATTTTTTTCTTAGAAATGAGTAAAAGCTGGTCAATTATTTTTATCGTAAGTATATAGAAGTGGAGAAACGAGGTTGCAGCCCATTTAATGGTAATTAATGAGCATGTTTTGCTAGAACCAGAGTAGATAATTGCATTTTAGCGATTTTGACTTATCTGTATTTTTTTATTTAAAAATGATAATCTACAACACCAGACCGGCTTAAAATTGTTAAACTGGTATACTCGTATAATCATATTCCCGATATAGGTATGATATTAGACCGCATTTAGCGATTTTCATTTTTAAATCATGAAAATGTAAAAGATCATATGTCCCCGAAATGCAAATAGGTCTCTCTAGTTATATGCTATGTAGACATGGTAATCACCCTAAGACTGCTAGAGCCAGCCATTAGAATCCCAAAAGTTAATAACTTTTTATTTATACATAAATCTTCGATAGGAAATCTATAGTTTTGTAAAAGTTGATAAGTATCAGTGATTCATCCTTCTGCGTTCGATGCGAAGTGACCGATGTAGTCGCCGTTCACACCTAACAAGAGGCAATTATCGCAATCATCAGCATGTGTTGTCGTTAAGTAAGACCTATCTAAGGATATACAAGTGATGGATATCTGCGTGCGGCAGTTACTGTCATCAGTTAGCATCACGTCGCTATGCCCATTTGCTACTTCTATATCAACACTACGTAGATCATTAAGATATATAGCGGATAAACAACGTCTGTTGACTATCCCAATTAGTCGATCAGCCAGAAACAACTGATATGATTATTGACAGTAATTTTGTTGTTTGTTAATTAGTTGTATTTGATAACTGTGTTTGTGCTAATGTTTAATGTTGGTGTTGCGGGAGGTAGCCCGTGGGGCGCTTGGGGCGCGTGGGGTACGTGGGGAGGTGCGCGGGAGTGCTCGTCTCGAAATAACCCGTCGTATTTCGGTCGCGCCGCCCCCCGCCGCCGCCCTCGCAGCGCCTGCGCAGCGCCCGATCCGCCGGCTCCGCACTATCCGCTAACTATTCGCAATCGACCGACGTCTTGGTTGTTGGACTTGGGTTATAATGACTTGACTTCTGCTAAATGAACCCGTGGACTAGTATAAGTTTATCGCAGTGGCGTATTTATTTAATTTTAGGCGAGCGCCGAAGCGACCGCTATAATACGATAAGGACGAGTAGCGTCGAGTGAGAGTTTTTTTGTGCGTTGTGCTGCGGTGGCGGCGTGATGGAGAAGCAGTCCAGGTGGTCGGAGCAGCGCTCCGAGAGACGCGAGCACGTCGTGCAGCAGCAGGAGCGCGTGCAGCGCACCGAGCACCACTACACCCACCAGATGCTCACACAACAACGAGGTGAGTCCGAACAAATTATTTTCACTTAACATTTCTCATACCGCTAACCACCCCTAGAATATGTAAACCACTTTAACCATGCAGAAGCCCTTGCGATTTTTATGATTAATATTACCTATTCTTAAAATCCGACAAGACTCGCTGCAGCCGGCGGTTGCGCGAATTAAGATGAGCCTGCGAGGTTCCTTCGTGATGAGTAACCGTACTAATTAAAATCACGCATCAGGAAACCAAAGACATGCACAAATTTGTGCATAGCGGTTTTCCACGCGAGCGAGATAGTGGCTATTCTGGGGCGCGCGTGGGCGCCGGGCGCTCGTCCCGCCGCGCGCCACCCGCAGGAATGCGCTCCCGCTACCGCTCGCATATTTTTCTCACTTGTTTTTAATATTGTATTTCAAGGAACATAAAAGGAGCCCAGTGAACTTATGGCAGAATGAAGTCGAGGTTACCGGCCCGACACCGATCCTATACTTTTATGCAATATTTAAATCCTAAATGGCAATTCAGACGGTGTTATCGCACCGTGAGTTCACTTGTCTCTTACTTAAAGCTGCAGTGCGAATTCACGCATTTAAAACTTGTTTACTTTTAAGGCGTAATGTCGGATCCTTATATGGAACCAGAACAAATATGTCTCCATTCAAGGATTCTTTTTTTTACAACGTAAAAGCTTAAGGTATTAAGAAACTGGGTCAAATAATAATGTAGCCTTTTATCTGTTACTTTAACGATTTAAATAGTTAATCATTAATAACACTTACTAATTTGTTAATTACATAAGTTGTTTTGATAACATAATGTAGTAAATAAATAAAGTAATCGTGTAATGTAAATAAATATTCAATCTTCATTACATTTTATGACAAATTGTAATACAAACCAACTACCTTAGGTATCTTCTGCGTAATATATTTGTTTATTATAGCCATAACAAACTAGTAAACAAATCAAACATGACATGCATTAGAAAGTCATGTATGAGAAAATGCTTGTTGAATTTTAATTAAATATCGTATAAGAGAATTGTTGCGTGCAATTACTATGCAAATGAGAAACCCATAAAAAGTCAAATATAAACAGAAGCTTGGTTGCAAACAATTAAATGGGTTTGAATGAAAGCAATTATATTGTTATTTGATTAAAGATAAGTATTGTGCACGTTAATCGTTCATTGTGGGACTATAGTTATCATAAATTTAAGTAGGTAGGTAAAAATTAGAATTGAGGACTTCGCGAATAATATTAATTTTACGAAAATGAATTTAAGAATAGAGTCTACTACCTTTACATTAGACTTCTGGTTGTCTACATAAAAGTGTATGGAAATTCTAAGATAATCATACAAGACTATAAATACTTGTTCATTTATAAATATATTGAAATCAAGAAAATGTCGTTAGGACTCATCATATTTGTTTATTAAATATGCCAGCGATCACAATAATACTTGAAATGTTAAATTATGTCAAATAGAAAAATACAAAGGCTTAATAGAGCTTAGGCTCTATTTTACGAAATTGCACGAAAGATGTAAAGTAGCCTATTTGTTTAACGTGACTCATAGATTTCATAAATAAATGTACCATAGGACATTTTTATACAATTTTTTTATACATACATAATATTTGATGGTCAGTAAGCATATGACCTCTGTTGAATTACGACTATGTACGTACATTTAATTAACATACCGTTACATTCTGGAGTCGCGATGACAGTACAGCTGTTTAAACTGGAGCCCACCTTATCGTTTATTATGTAAAATGGAAATAGTAAACACTCAAGAGACTATCGAATAACAATTCGAGCATGACTCATTCACTTCCATTTGTAAAACTAATATCGATTACTTGATATGAAAGTTAGTATAAGTTATATATATACAGCATTCATTATTTAACGCTAAACATAAGTCAATTAAAACATTAAAAATGTTACTCTATGATATTTTCTCAAGTAGTGTAAAACTCAACAAAGAAGACATGCAATATTTTATCACGTTGAAATTTAAAATAAGTACCCAATGAATCTCTTCATTCACACCAATATCCGATATAATAATTTTACGTTCAAGAAAATGTGGTTACCGTGCTCTTTTTGCGCTCAATCACTTTAATTATCGGTTTTCTAATTCGATATACGACTGAGAACTACAGAATAATAGCATCAACAAAACACTGGTAAGGCTCTATAGTGTTTTCACTCTTTCTTTGCGTTGCGTTCAATGAAAACAGCAATACCTTTTCACCGACCACGTTCATTATTTCTGAGGTCAATGACCAACCGATTATTATTACACCGATTACCTCTTTATGCATGGCTCAGATAATATTGCTCTTGCGATTGTCTTTCTGTCAACCGTGCTACGCCAGTTCCACCTAATCGTATTATTATAGGCTTTGCATTTGTTGACGAGGATTGTGACATGCTTGCTTCACACACTGTTCGATAACATCACTATCGTGTTTATACGATATCATTGCGAGTTTGATAGAGGTACAATAGTATATTGAGTGAGTACAAGAGTAGTACCGCTGTGGTAGTCGGCGCAGGCAACGGTAGACGACAGGTAGATGGTCATCTCGACGTGCCGTCTGGTTCCGTCGAGAGCGTAGAACGCGCTCATCGCTCATTATAACGTAACCGCTTAACTGTAGCGCGTCGCGGTGGTTGCTTCCATCTTATCTTTGTAAAAAAACATTAAAAAAACACATAACCCAATCTCATACCTCCGTTTAGCTTACTTATTCGAACAGCATTTATTTTACTCGAGACTTTTGTTACGCATACTTGGACTTAATTTGAAAGGAAAAAAAATGTTGCGTACAAATAGGAATCTAAAATTTCACTAATTGAAGAAACATTAATTGTTTTGTAATGATAAAATTCTTATCCACCTTTATATAATGGTTTCTGTATCTATAGTCTATCAAAAAATATATGCCTTAAGGCAAAATTTAATATAATATAAATAGTTGGGTTTGGTACTACACAATACTTGATTCTATAGATTTTGAAAATTATAATTAAGTCGTAATGAAGTCACAATATAAATCTTTCTTATATAAATATTGTAACTAAGTATGTACAAATTGGTATGAGAAATAGAAAAAAGAACCTAATAATTCTCATATTACTTTGTATATCCCATTATTAGGGGCACATATGATTATAATCATGATATCCTTTTTGATAGAAATTTACAAATACATAAGAACTACTCCCATCGCCTATGAGAACTTGCTTATAACCCAACAATTTGTCTACTTATCTACGCCTCACCTCATATTGTCTATCTTCAATAGAAATAAATGTACATAAAAACAAATTTAATGCATGAACAAATTGAACATAACCATGTGTAATATACAAAATATTTCCTGTACTTGTAAATGCATCCTGCTCTGTGACATTAAAAATATTAATGATATATTTTTCTTGTAAAAGAAAATTTTCATATAAGAACTATGCTATGAGATTTAATTAATTGTTGATTGATTGATTATTGAAATACCTATTTATATTTATACTTAAGCAATTGCGTGTTTCCTGCGAATTTATTAATACTAAAACCCAACCGATATGTACCAAATTTCCATAAATCCTTATATCCAAACCTCACACTCATCTGTTATTAATATATTAAATTGTGCGTGATCATACTCAAATAATAACATAAAGAACAATGAAGAGATTGTGTCAATAAAATCTAATAATCAATAATCTTAAGCTTGAAAAATTGGGTAATTAGTATGGTATATATAGGTAATTATACATAGTTACGTGGTTAAGTCTTCTTACTGATTATTACGGAAATTTTACGTAAAATTGTAATAGTAAAATGTTGTAGGGTTTCGATTTTAAGATTTTCGAAGAATCTTTTCGCGAAAGTCGTGATCGACTGTTCAGGAGGTTGCACTAACTTTGAAATCATTACCGACGCTAATTTTGTTTATGTTGAATTTATGGCGCTATCTTGGTATCACCTACTTACTTACTGCTTCGTAATTGCCGGCGAGCACTTCAATAATATCACGTAGGCCTTCGATAAGTTGAGCTTTACTGTTGTTGGACGATATTTAACTGGCCGTTGGCTCTCTCCACGCAACCGTTAACCGCGGATTATGCTATATCACCGTACACACGAGTATCTTGCATCGGCATTCCTGTTATGATTTCATCCGACAATTATGAAGATTTATTATAGACTTCTAATTTATACATAATCTTTATAATATTGTAAGCTCCTATAAACCCGCAGTTGTCGCGGTATATTTCTGAATATGATGCAATGTAAGTACGCCAAAAGAAGAGGCTATTAATATTTTAAGAAATTATCACATTTCATAAGTACAAGCTAAGGCTAAGGGTAAATTTGACAGACCAAAGAGATATAATGAAATTTTATGTAGTGACATTATTAATCAAAGCGTTTTTGGCCTTTTAAACTTTTTTGTGAAATTCCAATAGTTTATTTGTAATATAGCTAGATTACTTTGAGTCTTTTTTTCTAAATATACGACGATGCTTGGGATTTATTTCTAAAATCTCGTCCTTTTTTAAAATATTAACTTTACAAGTAGGAGTGTACCATATATAAATAGGTACCGATACAATATTGTATTTTTAGTGTCGTTGAATAAAAATAAAAAAGCAAACTTAATAAGCCAGTTGAATATTTTTAAGGAGTATAGGAAGGGATTAAGGGATCAAATCTTAAGCAGTCCGGCTACAAGGCCTTAGTCCACTCTAAGGCCTTGTAGCCGCGTCCTCAGGAAGTTCAATTAATTTATAATTTTTATAAGTTTTATATACAGCAAATTACAACCACTAAGTCTAAATACATGTATAACTGCTGTTCAATATTGTCTAGAAAAACTCCTTTTGGTCGTGCCTTTTGCGGAGAGAGAAGGTCCTAGCTGCGTACTCTTCATAGCAACACTATAATATTAGGTTTTCTCAAAGCTATTTTTACAAATTGGAATGCACACACAGACGAGTCGTTTCAATTTATAAATATGCACTGTTGTGCAAACCATCTCATAATATTAGCCTATTAGCTTTCTAAAAAAGCTGGTCCTAACAACTCTCCTAATGGTTTGTTTGTTAGTTTATTTTTTTAACTATTTCTTATAGATATCGTGCTCAAGCGCATCTCATTGGCTATACAATCATAACATACATGATCAAAAATAATTTGGTATAGCATTTGTAGCCCGGTATATTTAAAGTAATTATTTTATTCATAAGTATTGAGCGTGTGACGATGCTCACGTGCGTAAAAGCTGTAGGTAATCATAATACTCAGAATTACTGTTATGATTCATGTAGAGTGTAGAGGGCCAGTGACCATATGGCGCGCGGAATGTGTCAAAGCTGGCCGAGTGGCCACGGTCTAGAAGGCGACAAAGCATGCGTGAATATACTCATAGTATATATGAGTAAAGTAACATTGCTGCGGTTGCTTAGTACAGGCTAAATTAAAATTTATGTGAATGCACGATTTCTTTAGACGATGTGAGATATATAATTCCATCAGTTTAAAAATCAAGAACCAATTGGAAGCATGTTTATTTTAATAGGACCACCGTGGAGTTCAATACTTAATTTATAAAAAAAAATATTAGAATAACTTTGCAATAGATGAAAAACTTCCATAACCATTATTATACTTTTAAAACCGTTATCGTTTTGATACATTATTTTGATAAAATAATGTCACCGCTAAGGGTGACAAAGAATATATTTAGGATAAATATACCTACTACAAGCCTCTTTTTAATTTTCAACCGATTAAATGATTCTGAATTTAATTCGTTGATATTTTTTTAAAAACAATATTTTTATAAGGGCAAACAGGTTGTAATCGATACATTTACCCGGTGTTATGACTCTAATGCAATTGCGGTTAACATTATTTTACGACATCTCGAACCTGTTGTGAATTTCATCAGTCGTTCCGCTCGGAATTATAAGGTAAAAAAAATAAAACACCTTAAAAGAGCTTTATATTGACAGTTTTAAGGAAACAACGAGTAATTATCGAATAAACTTTTTTACATATCAAATGAAATAAATTTATGTCTGAAACGGGATTAATATTGACTATTTTTTTCGAAGATTCTGTAGTAAAATTCCGCTAGATAGATAGATCTTTGTAAGCATTGCCAAACTTTAGTTGCCCACGTAACCTGCTATTCTGTACTAAACGGGTTTGAGCTGTGGCCGAGAGCCGAACTGTAGCGCAGGTCAAAGTTCGAAGTTCGTTACTTACCAACTTACTCTCTTACAACTTACTACTCGTTACTTTAAAAAACTATTTCCGCACCATGTGTATACTCGTGCCTAACTACACAGATGAGAGTCACTACCAAAATGGCTAGGTGAAATTATTCTCTGCATATTCGGTCGCAATAATTACTTCCGAATATTCCGAACTTTTGTTTGTCCATCTGTGATTTTTAGTACACATATAATGTGTAACTGTATCTATAACTACAATACGAAATTAATGTTTGAATTTGAATATTTGAATTTGAAAAAAAAATATCCAAGAAAACATATTAAATTAAAATCCTTGTTACGAAAGCTATTAATGAATAAGGTGAAAATTTACTTTTTCCCTGTATGTGCCTAAAATTTTGAATTAATTAGAAAGAAAACTTTCAAAAAATAATATACTGTATCGATTATATTTTGTCATACCTTGATAAATCACTCAATATTGTAGAGGCAATATTGTAGTGTCAATATTGTAGGATTGAATGAGAGAAAATATATCTTATGGAAATTTTATATAATTGTAATTACCACAACCAAATCTGTGACAAACTAAAAATCAGACAACACTCAGACTAAAAAAAACTTTACTTCAAATAACATTACATTGTTCGGAGCCTTCCCTACGCGAGCTCAGCTTGCAATTGTTCACTTTTTTTTGGAAATTAAACGTAACCTAGATTTCAATATTTCAAATATTATACAGTTGTTTTATATTTTGTTATAAATTACATAATTCAATAATATTGAATTAAATATTATTTGGCGATACGTATACGTATTTTAATCCTAATTATTACTGACTTATAATATATATATCCCCTGTACAAACTTGGGCCTTTTTTCTGGCGCGGCTTATAAAACTCTATTATTTTCAAAATTCTAAAAGTAGTTTTGTAAATTTGCTAATTATAATTATTACTTTTTAAATATAGACTTTTATATTATATTAAATATAGGCTATTTATTTGTAACGTTTTACATTTACATAATTTTTTACAATAATTTATTAATCTTTAAAAAATAAAAGCTTGTAATTTATAGGTATTGAACGCCTGCGATTAGAATTTTCCTCTAAATTTAAATACATTATTAATCGTTTTAATAATTGCAACGCTAGAATTTGCTTAATGTCAAGAATACCTTGGTTATAATGGGTACAAAACATATACATATTTTATTGTGACCTTGACCTACAAATTAGCATGTGTTGACGATTAGGTACGCTGTAATTGATGAAAAATTTGCTGGGTACTCTAAATTGCCATTATATGTTTGTTTGTTAAGAAGTCACATATACCTAGTGAGTAACATAAAACAATTATTACTAAAATGTTGTTCTATAAGATGAAAAAACATAACGAGCTAAATAAACATGTAACCAAAAGGCCTAGGATGCCGGGTCCAGCCATTATTTTACGTGTAGTTAGATTATCTTACGTATGAAATATCAACGTTATTTTCTTTCGTGTTTTGGTCATGTCTAAATATATGGCATAAAGAAGTCCACGAAAATGGCGTTCGTAATAAGATCCGAGCGCTGTGCACGAAAATAGACGCGCTAAAAGAGCTCGCGCGCTTCATGATTCGTCACCGCCGTGACTCATGCGCATCCGAGAAAAGTAGAAGCTGGAGCACTGCTCCTATACAAATTTCTCCCTAGAATCGAGTTATTAAATATTAAACAATTTGTATACGTCGTCAAGTACTTTAGTAACATTGCTAGTTAAATTGAAGAATCGTGTAAGTTTTGTAATGTTAGTTTTGAAAAAGTAATTCTCATTATCTTGTACTATTAGTACGTATATAAAGTCCATATACCGAATAATACGAAAGGAGGCTCTTCTAAAACATGGGATCGACTTTTTACGGTTCCAACGGGTGTCTTGATTTCTATGATTTCGATAACTAAATGGAACTCTTCGTATACAGATCCGGTGAAATCTTAGCTTTAATAATAGTAAGATGCTTCAAGACATAATTAATGTGTTTATTAAATTGGACAAGCATCAGATAATTTTTTGAAAGTTGCTAATATTTTAAGAACATTCAATTTTAATTAGGTTAATAGTAATAACTGTTGTGTACCAGTTTGATTAACTAAACTTTTGGGCGATATGAACGCTTAAGCTTGAAATTCAAGATATTTATGGTATCGCATATAACTACTAGGTTACTTTGAGGTGGCGATCGCTTCTGTGTCGTGATACACCTGGTAGCAGTAAATCTTCCACTGCTAAATTGCCGGCGAGTAGTGTGGGCCGCCTCCAGCTGTGGTGACGATACACGCTGGACGGCAAAAGTCGAGAACTGGAGTCGAGCTTAGTATCGCATCTTGGAAGAGATCTAACGAGCACTAGAGTAATGTCAGCTAATAATAAGAATAAAAATATAACGACGTGCCCTGATGACATAAATTAACATTTATAACATAGGTATTCAATTAATTATTTCCTTATTTAAACAATAAGTTCCTCCAGAATATCATACATTAAAACGATTAACATTATGTGATAATTTTGTTAATAAACTGCGAAGAAATAGGACAGATCTTTTAAATGAGAAAATGAGTCTTCGCCTTATACAATAAGTTGTGAGCAATTTTTATTAGTCGAATACAGAAATAAAATCTATCAATATAGTTAAAAATGTATCGTTAAACCTGCTACTAAAACCGCAAGCCTCAAAAATGGCCTGAACAATGCATTAATATATTTAAATCATGGTTAGCACAAAAAATATCTATTATTATTGCAAACCATTGAATATATGATACAAAGCAAAGGGAACGACTTATGCTTTATGTTTCTTCTCTTTTAAAGTAAATAAGGATGACCAAAGCGCAAATTAATAAGCCAACATTTTTGAAAAAACATTATAGAAATATTTTATTATTTATAGATAACACAAGCACATTGTGCCGTTGCACATCGGATCATCATGTTCGAATATTTTTTGATATCTTATTTTATAAATAATAATACACGTTTAAAGGCAAACGTGAGAATCATTGTCACGTTTACCTTTAAACCTCTTTGAAGGATAATTTCGATGGTATTAAATAAAATATTTGATTAAAATAAAAATAAACTTATTATTAATATTTGGACTCTCACTTGACCATTTTCCTTTCAATTTAATGTTTGTTACAAACATTAAATTGATACTCGGAAAAAAAAACATGTAGGTATCTACATACATACAACGTTAAAGCGATGTGTGAAACGGAAAAATGGAAGGTATATATCTTAGTAAAAGATTCTCGTGCCAATCCTTTGGTACGAACTAAAATGACGAGCTTACAATCTTAATTTACTGTTTTCACATAACAATCTGAAAAAGTATGTTTTGACATTATATACGGGATTATGTATGTGTTTATGAAAACATTAAAAGCTAAATGTAAATGCCAAAACCATATAAATCTTCAACGACACAAAGCTAGCTAGAAACTAAAGTATCTGACAACTGATTTTATTTAATTATAAGTTATATATATAAACAATGTTTATAGTATTTTTTACAGGTTACTAACATTACACATGCTATAAATAAGATCCTTATGTAATTAAATAAAATTTCTAACTGGGTACTTTTTATTGTTACAGTGGAGAGCTCTGGAGGTGACCGATTGCCTATTACTTCAGGAAGACCTGGAGATCCATCTCCACCAATATTTGAGCAAATATTTAAAAATGCGAGGTTTGCCCAAGGAGGTAATGCAAAGTTTGAAGGAAAACTTAGAGGAAACCCTACACCTGTAGTATCGTGGACCAGAAAGAAAGCGCCTTTAGTAGAATGTAATAAATATAGTATGACTTATAATGAGCAGACTGGCGACTTATCACTTCTCATTAAACAGATAGGGCCAGGTGACGAGGGTGAATATACCTGCACCGCTCGAAATCAATATGGTGAAGCTATTTGTTCAGTATATATTCAGCCCGAAGGCGCTCCTATGCCAGCGCACCAAGCTTCACAGCAACAACAAAGTTACCGTCATGTCAGTGAAAGTGTCGAACACAAATCTTATGGCACTCAGGGATATCAAACAGAACAGTCCCGGCAAACCCAAAAAGTAGCATACACTAATGGCAGCGACTATTCATCTATTGAAGATTTTAAGGTTGATACATTTGAATATAGACTTCTCAGAGAGGTATCGTTCAGAGAGTCGATTACTAAAAGATATGTTGGAGAAACTGATATACATATAAGTACAGAAATTGATAAAACTCTTGGCGTAGTCTCTCCCCCGAAAATTGCGCAAAAACCAAGAAACTCAAAGCTGACAGAGGGAGCCGATGCACAGTTTCAAGTACAACTGTCCGGTAATCCAAGACCTCGGGTTACTTGGTTTAGAAATGGCCAGAGAATTGTTAATTCAAACAAGCACCAAATCACAACAACACATAATCAAACAATACTTAGGGTGAAAAATACACAAAAGTCTGATTCTGGTCACTATACATTATTGGCTGAAAATCCTAATGGTTGTATAGTAACGTCAGCATACCTCGCAGTAGAATCTCCACAAGAAACTTACACACAAGATCAAAAGTCACAGTACACAGTAGATTCTCAACAAGTGGAAATAGAAGAAAGAGTTCAAATTAGTGAAAAAGCTCTCGCTCCGCAATTTGTGAAGGTCTGCCAAGACCGTGATGTTACGGAAGGAAAGATGACGCGATTCGATTGCCGCGTTACTGGCAGACCTTATCCAGAAGTCACGTGGTTCATTAACGATAGACAAATTCGAGACGATTATAATCATAAGATATTAGTTAACGAATCTGGAAACCATGCGCTTATGATTACGAACGTCGGTTTAAATGACAGTGGTGTAGTTACCTGCGTGGCACGAAACAAAAGTGGTGAAACGTCGTTTCAATGTCGCTTGAATGTGATTGAAAAAGAGCAAGTCGTTGCTCCAAAATTTGTTGAACGTTTCAGTACTTTAAGTATTCGGGAAGGCGAATCTGTAGTATTAAGAGCACGTGCTGTAGGCACACCTACACCTCGAATTACATGGCAGAAGGACGGAGTACCGATTATACCCAATCCAGAATTACGAATCACTACCGAAGGTGGAGCCTCGACACTGGACATTCAGCGAGCTAAGGCGTCGGATGCGGCATGGTACCAGTGCACAGCCCAGAATGTCGCAGGTTCCACCGCAACACGAGCAAGGCTCTATGTAGAAGTGCCTAAAGAGCCTCCGGTCGAACAAAAACGTCTGCACTTACCACGGCCTAGTAAAATTATTGAGCCAGAGTAAGTATATTACTAGACACTTTTAACACTAGTTAAATAACATGGAATTTCACTAGGTAACGTTAAATCCATTTTCGTAAACAATGCAATTACCTGAAACTCAAAATGTTAATTAAATTGGCAGATGTTGTCGCGTCAATCTGTAATAAAAAAATGAGGAAGGTAATCGAAATAAAATATAGTCTATATTTATACATATACGCGAAATTTCATTAAATCAATACGGTAGTTTCGGAGATTACCCCGCACAAAATCGCGACATGAGATTTTTATATAAAAAGAAGATATTAATTATGGCGTGATTATAAATAATTGTTTGAAATAAATATGTAAAATCACATATTAAATCGAGTAACGAAATTTTACTATTTACATTTTAGCATGACTTATGTAAATAAATATTTTATATTATTTTAGGCCAGCTCCAGGACCAGAAATTATATATTTAAGACATGTGGAAAGAGCACGACCGTATGTACCACCTGGTGAAGAGGACAGAGTATATCCTCCACCACAGTTTATTATACCACTTAAAAGTGTGAGCCAAATGGAAGGTGGTAAAATACACTTTGAAACTAGAATAGAACCAGTTGGTGACCCATCAATGAAGATAGAATGGTTGAAAAATGGCCAGAGCATCGAAGCTAGTAAGTATAGGGATTTATTAAATGCTATTTAATAGCATTACTTGTCATATTTAAGTAATGTGACTGCATAATTTAAAGAATATGTATATGTAAAACATCTAGAGATAGCCGAAGTTCCAAATATACATATAATCAATGAGTACTACTCGTTTGAGTTTGAATGAGCACTAATGGCCTAGAGCAGGGGTTCACAAACCTTTTCAGTTCGCGGCGCACTAACAGGTCTAGAAGTATTACGCGGCGGCCCTAGCTACTTGAAATACAGTAATATGTGTAGGTAAATAGTAAAGCGCGGTTTAAATAATTTATTTTGTAGCCGCGAATGCCTCAGTTTAGTTTTCAGGTGGTACTCTTCGTGTAGTTCCACTGGGGAGATTCCACCGCCACCATCCTCCTTCGTGAAGCAGTTTATTATGTTTCGGTTTGGATTACCGTAGTTGTCTGCTACACTTACAAACTAGGCGAACATCTAAGTCCACAGGAGCAGCAATGCATCTGTAGTCAACTATAGGTTTAATCGTACTTGGGGTGGATTACGAATGTATTTGTGCGGCTGTCACCACTTACCTTCAGGTGGAGTGCATACCTGTTTGGTACTTTTAAACGACAATAAAGCCTCATGGCGCCCCTCTTTAATACTAACGGCGCAGCAGGGCGCAGGGGCGCACACTTTGGGAAACCCTGGCCTAGAGATTTAGAATCCGACAGCTCGAGGCAATTCAGGTTTGAACTCCAGCAGGCATCGCTATTTTTTCTAATTATATGCGTATTTGAACATGAATTATCATTTGCTTTTCCGTAAAGGAAAGGAAACATGCCTAAGAGATTGTAATAAAGGTGTGTAAAGTCTGCCAAATCGCACTTGACCAGCACGTTGGACATTGACCGAAAATCTTCTAAATATTTGTACATAAGTACAAAAAAAAATGAAAAGAGCACTTTATTACAATACCATAAAGTCCAAATTTACTAGTCGTTTTTTGCGCACCAGTGTTCTAATTAAAAGCCTCTTACGTTAAATATTTGTTAGTAATATCATTCATACTACGTTTGATTTTTGTAGAGGGATGGATGTGTTTTCCTAATTCCATAATGTTTGAATTTAGACCGGTTAAGCATTGGCCTCGCGATGTAATCTCGCAAGATTTCTCACCTGGTGAGGACGCTCGTTGGCAGTTCAGATGAATATTGTGATTGATGTATTTTATACATCGCATATTTTTTATTGTTTTTTCATATGAGATATCTAAAAACATTTATAGCAATTCTACTATTATACAGATAAAAAATATATAACATAAATATAGATTAAATTTCCGTCGTACTAAAATAATCGTCATATGTGCATGTCGTATTTTTTTGTTGTATTGTATTTATTGAGTACCTCGTATTAATTACAGGTTCAAGATTCACATCGATATTTCGTTTTGGTTATATATCTCTCGACATGCTCAGTCTTAATATTCAAGATAGCGGAGAATATACATGTCGAGCTATTAGTGCTACCGGTATTGCAGAAACAAAAGCTGTATTACAAGTGACGCCAAGGGCTACTATAGAAAGAACGAGTCAACATCCAGAAAGTTTACAATACATTCAGCATCTTGAAGATTACTCTAAGTACCAGCATCAAGAGTCAATTGAAGAACAAATCTCACAGAAACCACAATTTATTAGACCTTTACAAGACCTCGGAGAACTTCAAGAAGGCAGAAATGCTCACTTTGAAGGTCAACTCACTCCAGTAAGCGATCCTACGATGAGAGTTGAATGGTACAAAGATGGCAAACCAATTACAGCCAGCTCGCGAATCACAGCAATCTTCAACTTCGGCTACGTCTCCCTTAACATCATGCACCTACGGGCTGAAGATGCAGGTTCGTATACAGTGAGGGCTGTAAACAAACTTGGTGAAGCTATTAGTACCGCTACAATTAGAGTAGCAGCGAGAAGTACTGTAACTTCTGATCTAGGTATCCCAGAACAACGAAGATATATTGAAAAGACTGAGCAACTCGAGGCTTATCAACACCAACAACATCAGAAATATTATCAAGAAGCCCCAGAGAGCACTCAAAGACCAGAATTTAAAACACCAATCAAAGATCAAATTAATATTAAAGAAGGCGGTTTCGCTCATTTTGAAGCACGCTTAGAACCTATTGGCGACTCTACTTTAAAAGTTGAATGGCTTAAAGATGGACGGCCCGTTGAAGCCAGTTCAAGAATAACTACCTTCTTCAACTTTGGATATGTAGCATTAACAATTAAATCAGTAACTGTTCATGATGCTGGCCATTACACATGTCGTGCTTACAATGCTTTAGGCCAAGCAACAACGAATGCGAATCTTACAATTGTGACAAAGAAGGATATTATAGCGGAGTCTCAACATCCCGGAGGCCTCGAAAAAATTCAGTTTTTAGAAGATTCTAGCAAGTATTCCAGAAAATCTGAAGAAGAAATTAGAGTTACTCAAAAACCTAGATTTTTGGGTCCACTTAAAGGTACTAACAAGATAGTAGAAGGGCAAAGTGCTCACTTTGAAGCCAGAGTAGAACCCCAGAGTGACTTAACAATGTCAATTGAATGGTATTTTAATGGCAAACAAATCAAATCTGCTAATCGCATTCAAACATACCATGATTTCGGGTATGTTGCACTGGACATTTCAAGTGTGCGTGCTGAAGATTCTGGTGTTTATACAGTTGTGGCTCGAAATGCAGCTGGAGATGCACAATTAAGTGCTTCAATGGTAGTCGAAAGTAAGTATTTAATGATTTACTACGAAATATTCATTCATAAAAAGTTATTCTCTTAATTTGGTTTTCCTGAATAATCACTCTATTTTATTTTTAGTTTTGTTTGATAACAGATTATTAAAATATGTAAACTTTTTATTTTATATATACATATATATATATATTTTATTTTAGCACGTTCAAGTATTGATACTTCAAGTATTCATCGTGGTTTATATGAAAAAACACGCCACATGGAAGAATCAAAGTTTGTTGAGCCCATGTATCACATTGAAGAGATTTCGAAATCAAAGCCTGTCTTCGTACAGCCGTTGTCAGATCCTCCACTTGTTTCCGAAGGCAAAAATATTCACTTAGAGTGTAGATTGGAGCCGATGGGAGATCCCACAATGAGAGTTGAGTGGTTCCATAATGGACGAGCTGTAACGGTGGGATCTAGATTTAGAACTTATTACGATTTTGGTTTTGTAGCATTAGATATAATTCATGCTACATCGGCCGACTCCGGAGAATATACTGTAAGAGCTATTAATCATTTGGGCTCAGCACACACTTCAGCTATGGTCCGTGTAATCGAAAGGTCCGACATTGTTACTGACACACAAAATGAACTTGCTGTTGAACAAATACAAATGTTGGAAGATGCTTCACGTCGATCTAAACACGTGCAAGAAGACATAACAGTAATGCAAGCACCTCAGTTTTCAAGAGCGTTGCATAATATTGAGACTGTAGAAGGCACCAATGTTCACTTAGAGTGCCGATTACAACCTGTGGGAGATCCCAGTATGAGAGTTGAATGGTTCTGTAATGGTAGACCCATAAAAACTGGTCACAGGTTTAGACCAGCTTATGAATTTGACTACGTAGCTTTAGATCTTCTAAGTGTGTACCCAGAAGATTCTGGTGTATATACGTGCCAAGCAACAAATCAATTAGGTGAAGCGGTAACCTCATGTGCCCTACGTGTTATTGCTAAAAAAGATTTAATTTTAGAATCCCAACATCCATCGGGCTTAGAAAAGATTCAATATTTAGAAGATGCATCTCGTTACAAAAAGACAGAGGTGGTTGATGAATTTGTCAATATAAAACCAAGGTTTGTTACTAAGCCAAAATCTATTGAAAATGTCAAAGAAGGTCAACACGTTCATTTCGAATGTAAACTTGAACCAGTTACAGATTCTAACCTTAAAGTGGAATGGTTCAAAAATGGCCAACCCGTTACAATCGGTCATAGGTTTAGGCCAATCCATGATTTCGGTTACGTTGCTCTGGATATAATTGACTTAATCGCAGAAGATTCGGGAATTTATACATGTAGAGCAGTAAACTTAGTAGGCACAGATGAAGTTAGCTGCAGATTAACTTGTCGCAGTACAACTGATATTGTTAGAGCAACACAGAATGAAGCTGGTTTAGAACAAATACAAGTTCTTGAAGATAAATCAAGATACCACAGGACAGATGTTATAGACGAAGTTACGACACAAGCACCAATATTTACGACATCTTTAAAGAATATTGAAATAAAAGAAGGTCAACGCGCTCACTTCGAGTGTAGATTGATTCCAGTATCCGATCCAAGTATGAAAGTGGAATGGTACCACAATAACAAACCTCTAAAAAGCGGCTCTAGATTTACTGAAACCAATAATTTCGGTTTCGTAGCTCTTGACATTATGTCATGTTTACCAGAAGATTCTGGTACATATACTTGTAGAGCTATTAATGCCCTTGGAGAAGCTGTGACTTCTGGAATCGCTGTCGTACATTCCAAGAAGTCAATTTATTTAGAATCTCAGCATGAAAGTGCTTTACCAAGACTACATCAGTTGGATGATGCATCGAGACACCAAAGACACACTGCTCAAGAAGAGTTTATTACTCAGGCACCTGTATTTACTATGCCAATGAAAGACGTTCGAGTTGCGGAAAATCAAGCAGTTCATTTTGAAGCTAGACTTATTCCTGTGGGTGATCCTAAGTTAAGAGTAGAATGGTTACGAAATGGAGTTCCAATTGAAGCTTGTAAGTAAATAACAATAGAATGAACTATTTTATTTTTCGTCTAAGTATTTACTCAATTTATAAATTTATTTTGTAGCAAATCGTTTGACTACTATGCACGACTTCGGATATGTGGCTTTAAATATGAAGTACGTCAATCCAGAAGATTCGGGTACATACACATGTCGTGCTATTAATGAATTAGGAGAAGCTGTTACTTCCGCAACAATGTTTGTTCAATGTAAGTTAGAGTTAAAAGGAGAATATACACTATTTACGTTTGTAATATTTATAGATCTTCACTAAAATCTTATAGTATAAATAGTTAACATAAAACGCATGAAAAGAAATACTATTCAATTTATTCAATTCAATATATTATATATAATATAATTCAATATATTCAATTTAGTATACTCAATTTTTACTCAATGCATTTAGAAACTGTTGTTATTAAATCATGAATATAAATATGTTTAATTTTTATAGCGAAAGCTTCCCTGCAACTTGAATCACAACATGAAACTGCCCTTGAAAAAATACAGCAGTTAGAAGATACGTCGCGCTACCGACGTCGAGAAGATGTCGAAGTTGCTGTCAATCAGGCTCCTCGATTTATAACGCAACTTAATGGGCCTACAAAATTGGTAGAGGGACAAAGTGCACACTACGAATGCAGAATTGAGCCTTACCCTGATCCAAATATGCGTGTTGAATGGTACTTTAATGGCAAAGTTTTACAAAGTGGACATCGTTATCGTACTGCTTATGATTTTGGTTTTGCGGCTCTTGATATTCTTACCGTTTATGGAGAAGATTCTGGTGACTACACATGTAAAGTAATAAATAATTTGGGTCAGGCCACATCTTCGATAAAATTAAACGTCCAATGTAAGTTAGTCTTATACATGTGCTACTTAGTCATAATTTATTGATTACATTTACACAACTATAATGAACGTTAATAACATTACCCTCACCCTCAACCCCACTCCCCCCTTGGCATGTAATTGGCAATATTGCTAGTGAATTTTCTAGTATCCTAGGGATCACTTTAGACTTGT
>DWNR01000446.1:0-19854 GCA_018250455.1 Polygonus leo | reverse complement strand
CATACGTGTGACACACACGTGTTTATGCGTAAATTCTGTTATCAATTTGACATTTGATTATTATCTGTCACTCAATGTCAACAATAAACATTGCCGTATTCATAGTTTGTTTATTCAAAAATATATACAAAAAACGGTTTTTTTTATATCAAACTTCATTTTTTGGATATGTTTTATAATGTTCGAATTTATAAGCATAAGGCGACCACTAGTTTTTTTAAAAGCCACCAAAAATAAAATAGTACAGATAGATTTTTTAATACTAGCCTAAAATGTCAATAAAATATTAAACCAACGTTAGGTATGATTGGCTCAAATCTGTATTCGAATTTCTTACTTCGTAATTTTAACGTTTCCACTAAGTTGGAAAAGAGGGGATTTAAAATATTTTCTTGTGAGTTAACATATAAGGAATTGACTAGTTTGTATAAAAATTACATATTTAACGTGTGGTAATAGAATCTGATTTTTATGATCTGTGTACGATACTAATAACTATATACTCCACTATATCATATAAGAATAAAGATGACAGCCGATTTTAACTGCGGAATTCCTACTTTTTTATCGATTCCCATCCAATAGCTTAGAATTGCGAAGGCATCAGGCATTACGATTGTAATTCGCATCGATCGACTCCACGCACCGGAGGAACGCGACAGCGAGTTATCAACGAACGTAATCGATTAGGATCTGAGACATTCGTGCGTCGCGCGACTCCGCAGGTCATTACGCCGAATCTCGTGGTCGCTCGCCCGCCGCATACAACGGTATCGCGACTAAGGTTGCCAGTGTCAAATGGGAATATTACACTGGGACTGGCATGTAAGATGTTTGATAACTTATGCAGTTTCTATCGTCCTTTCTTGTTAACGAATACGCCTTGCTTTTCAGTAGTAGTAACAACACGAACTGTTTTTGTTAACACCCGCTCCACTGATATAAAAAACATGGTATAAACGACTACATTTAATTTAAAATAAAGTACATGACTTTTAGATATTAATTGGTTGATGCAAAATAGGAAAAAAATTCTAAAGAAATAAGCGGAACTCTTATACGAAAATGAAAAATGTTACTTATTTATTCCAAATTGATCTAGTATGCAAGATTACATTTTTGCAGACTGAGAAAGATACATAATATACATGACATGTACATTTATTTATTACAAAGTAAGGCACAAGAGAAATCTAAAAAAAATAATAATAAGTGAGTTGGCCTGGAATAGAAAGTCATATAAAATCAAATTAATAATGTTACAACACAAGTATTAAAATCGGAACTAAACATCAAAAACTGAGCAGTCCAGATAAATTGAGACTATCTGGCAATCTTAATTGTACAGGTGAGAGGCGGTGGCGGCTCACGGCTCAATTTTACACGAGTGTGGAGTCCAATTTTATGTACACTTCCGTCCCAGCAAGATAATTAATCAAATTATGTCACAACATTCTCTCAGTTGTTCCTCGAAATCCAGTCGTTCTGTTCTGCAGGCAGCTTTGCAAAAAACCCATCGTGACACCGTCTCGGCTGCACGAATTCAAAACCGGTGATCGAGATATGCGCGCATAATAAATTGATGATATTTTTAACTGCTTAACATAACAATGTGTATAATTAATCAGGCGACAGGAGCGACACAAAAGATTAACCGGCTTAGCATTTATTATCCTGGTGGGTGAACGTTCGAAACATGAACTGCCCGTGCCGATTGGACCTATTTGTTTATTAAACTCGCACTTGGCAGGAGCTCCGAGACAACAATGCTGAAAAATATATCGATTCGCTATGATAAATATCATTTATCCGCGGGAAAGGATGGACTTGTGTTTAGTGCATTTATTTTACTAGCGGAAAAGCTTTATAATGCTTTGTGTTCGTTTTCAATTGAGTATAATATGAATATTGATATCAATCGCTAAGAAAAATAAAAGACGCAGAGATCGACATAAGAATTACTCATAAAATTATTTATTTATAAACATGTTTTCGAAAGTTTGATGGGATTAAACCCACAAACCTTAATCAGGTATGGCATATTAAGGTTTGTAGGTACAATAAATGAATTACACGCAAAATTTTTATCAAGTGTTTTAATTAGCATCAACTTAAAACCAGATCGAAAGCAATTATGACAGCATGTATGACTACAGTCGAACGGTAAGAATGACGTTCCATTTCCGTAAACCGAACCCTTGGCCGTGAAACTCGTCGATCGCATGTGGTCGGCTTTAATTTATCATTGCTGTACATCAAGTTGAACGACCCACTTGTGTACAAGTTTAACACCTGTAATATGATAATGTGATAATAATAGTATGTAGAAAACTCTGGGCGTAAAAAAAACAAAATTCAGGGGATACATCAAGTGGCTACGACGATTGTCGATCTGACGTTTGCAAATTATATTTCATGCTTACAACTTTTTGTTGGAAGTTGCAATTGTTTAACGTTACTGTAAATTATTGCCGTTGACAGGAACCGGAGTAATTTGGTTAATCGGACGTCAAAGGAGCTGTCTGCGTAAGCTAGGTATTAAGTTAAGTGGTACTTTATTGGGCGGGCAAGGTATATAGTTAGATGTAAGGCTCAGGCGATGCATATTGCATAAGGATTGCATTAGCTAGTATCACACATTTGACTTGGTGCAAACATACGCGGCCAGAATGATGGCTCAAAAAGCATCAACTATAATACTTCGTTTCTATCATCTTCGAATCTTATACATTAAGGTGGAACTTTGGGTGTTCTAGAGGACTTATAATGGAGGTTCCATTACATAATTCGCGCGAACGTGTTCCACAGTTTTCCATGTTTGGCAATTCACTTTATAGCGTACATAGAAGACGTGAAACGAATTTCTTTGTGTATTACCGGAAAACTATGACACTTCAAATAAGGCGCAAAAAATCTCTTTCAATGGCGGCGAATTGGCGGAATGTTGTCGACTCCTCTGGTGTTACCAATATTACGGACATTTGTATGCGACGGAGGCGACATTGACTATTATCCATCAGCTAGCCCGTCTGCGTTTTCACTAGATTCAAATATAAAAAAATAAAATCTACACCGTTCATTCAATGTCGTACACACTCCAAGGACTCGTATTACATTGCAGTGACAACATAATGTATGACCTTCCTATCGATGTGAGAGAAAACGTGTCGTACGCACACAACGGGCGGTAACAACAGGTGGTGTCGGGAAAGTGTGCCGCCGCGAGATGATAAAAGTACAATACCGATCACGTACAGAAAACTAGACTATTAAATTTTCCGCTTGATTTTGGCGACAACGGTCAGTGAACGAAACGTCGCTTGAGGTGTAATCCAATCAAGAAAGTGAGGGAGCCGAAATAGAATTTGGACTGTTAGATGTACCTGTGGCGCGCTCTTTGTGGTTTCCACGGTATGTACGTGTGTTACAAACTGCAGGTCGTTTTAGATGCCGCTGCCATGTTCTGGTACGCTCAAGGTGTGTGCACATTATCACTGCACTTATTTATTCATTTATTCTTTATTGAGCTGAAAAAGAATTGTGGAACAGGACGAGCGAACGGACTTAATGCTGAAAAGCATTTTCTAACGGCAACTTATTCTAGTGTTCGTAGTATATTGTATACTTAGGTTAGTACAAAAAGTCCTAAAAAACGGAGAACATTGGCATAGCAATATTTTACTTGATATAAGTATTATACAATTATTTCCATATGTGTTATGTTATATGTTAGGAATGAATAAAGAAATCAATTACTATTGATCGATGGCGGTTGCGATAAAAATAAGTATTAATTTGAAAGCTTAGTATAGTCAATCTTATTAATTATGCGTGTAACTTTGATCTATGTTATAAGCCACTTTAAGCTTTGTATCAGCTTAATGCAGCTTAGGAACCGACGAGATTTTATCAATTAATAGCTTGAATTTATCGCGTAGATGCTAACCAGTGAGTTTGAACAGTACTTTTTTATATTCTTTAATACTGTTTAGAAAGCAACCCTAGCGCCGTATAATAAAAACAATAATAATTAATTATAAGCAATTAAATTGGTATGAATATAGCGCAAATCCTAAGTAATACAACAAATAACTAAATTCGGTTAAGGGTAAACTCGGAAAAGAAAAGCCTCTGAAGTGGTGGAGGCGGAGGAGATATGAATCCATACTATAAGATCTGTTATACCTGTATTTCCACAATAAATGAGTTAGAGTTTGAGTTTGAGTCACATTTCTTTGGTGGACAAAATAGTCAGGTTGTGAGTCCGGTTTGCACTTGGCCGATATATTCGAAATATAGTTTTATTACAAGAATATAATGAAATTTAATGGACTTAATCTGATAATAAGTAATATAAATAAATAAAAAATAAAAAAGATATAATAAATAAAAAAGATTTTTAGTACGTTTTTACTTAACGCGATAACTTCTTTGATTTGAATAGTGCAGGATTTAGAACGTAATGTGCATGCTCCTTAAAGTAAAATCGTTCGGCAGATTCATGTCGCGAGACAATATGGACCGGTCGTCGCGAGTCCCATACATACACTTATACAAAAACTCAATGAAAGTCGAAAGTCACGCTTTCACTTGTCGGCGGTATTGTATTGTGCGTCACTGTACCATACTAATTTTTTTACAATGAGGTTTTATGTAGCTAATGGTTGAATTATCACTGGACGCCTAGATGATCGGGTCAGCTGGGGCGATTACAAGCAAATTACTATGGCGCATGGCGGTCGGGCATACCCACTCAATAGCTTCGCGTGTTTATTAGCAAGTCAATAGATTTAATGTGTTACATTGGTATGAAAAAGTGTGGTAATATAATTTTACAAAGTGGAATAAGCGTACAAGTGTCTAGCAGGAAATGGAGCTCCAAATTCGACAGAAACCGTTTTGCCCGGAAATTGTAATGAAATTTCGAAACTATATCATTACATGAAAAAAATGAACTTGATTGTTATGTTGTGCGGGTCAGTCAGCTAATGTTTGAGATAATAGTCAATTACAAAAAAGAAATTATATTATTAGCGCATAACCAGATTACATACTTATGTACAAAATTGCTAAATAAATACAGCAAAATTGGTACTAGTAAGTGACCATACAGCGCGTCTGACATAGCCATTCCGGAAATATGTAATAGACTCTGGAGTCCTATAATCTGTACCTAACGGAAATTATGATTATCGTCTAGGATTCATTTAGCTTATTAGCTTATAAAAATTTAGTTCACAACTATTATTATCCTAGTTATAACTGTGATGGCATGACGAACAGCAAACGAATATTTTCGTAGAGTATATTAAAATTAGACGACAGGTCGTTTTTTTGGCAACCTAGTTATTTGCTCTTTAAAGTACTTTTTCTAGTGTAAACCAGGCATGTCTAACGCAATAAAAAGACATAAAACAAGCAATTGCAAAACAGCTAGAAAGATCAATGCACTTTTGCTAGACCTATCGTATACTGCATGCCTAGTGTGAGCATATTTTCGTTTTGAACAGGACATTTATGATATTCTATAGTTTCGTATTCAAGCACAGTACATATAATACTAGATATTGTCAAAATTCCCGTCAAATTTCATTAACAGATACGCGTTTACATTATAAATGATTTATATGATATTGACTAATATAACGAAGGAAATCAGAAATACTCAATCCTTTCACGAGTAACGCTTCACAGTATAACCCGTGCCAAGTCATCAATTTACCGTGCGTGGTTGTGTTGTGAAAAAAATATGGTCAAAGATTATAGAGAATCGACTAAACTGAACTGAACGACTATAAGCCGCGTCCTGACTCTTTTTTCCTTATCCCTAACAAAAGGAGTATGTTTATGACCAGATTCTATATGGATTTTAACATAAGAAAGAGGTTTGGATAAAATTGTCTTAATGCGTCGTGGGCATTTATTGGTAAGCTCAGATTGATCCTCATATTTCTCTCACTATTCTTTCCTTTATATAATAAGAATAAATTATTATAGTACTCCATAAATTACTTTGTGTGTGATAACCGAATTCAAATATATTGTTCCGTTTTAAGTACAAAACCAATAGTAACATCATTAATTCATACATGGCCTTTAAGAGAGCGAGGCGGCGCGTGGCTCCCACAGTCCGACTACCTGTCTAGACTACGAGTCTAGACCGCAGCAGTTGAACTGCGACCCTCACGTCCCGCATAGACGTGACAACACCGTGTCGCTATCAACGGGATTGTTAAAAACTATATCACTTAAATGTGCGGTCAAATAACTTTGGTACAAAAAGGATTTTTGCACTATTCTGCATTAGTGTTAACTATTATCGTATTCGTATTTAATGATATAGCGGGTTTGAGTGCGTTTGTTCTCTTTCCATTATCATATTGGGAAGAGATTCGTGTCAAGGTATTGATCCGAATCGCTTTTCTATGTCATTAGACAATAACATGATGTTCATGATATATTCTTGGACCAGGTATCTAGGAGATTAGTGTTTTTGTTCAATAAAATTATGTCCGTCTCATAGCGAGTAGATTCGGATACTTGTGTATGAGGCGTAAGTATTATATTACTGAAATTAGACTCGTGTCCCGATATTGACCTGAGTCTCTTTCTTCTTTTAACTGTCTACTGTTATGTATGTCTTGTAACATGATGTTAGTGATATGTTCCTCCACCAGGTATCTACGAAGCTTGAAGATTGTTGTAATTACTTAACAAATATATGTCCGTGTCCATGTTGTAGTTGAGGATTGGAGAGATCTAACCTGATATCTAGTAATGCTACTCCACCCTACGTGGCAGTTCTGTGAGGAGTTCACAGAGCTGCCACCGTTTCGTGGTGCGGGTCTAGCGTATCCCAATTATCCCCTAGGCTATGTCGGAGTGGGCCACCCATACCGGACAGGCCAGGGGGGCAGATCAGACTAAGAGCCGTTCACCGAGGCGGGTACCCTCTGCGCCCGATGACTTCCAGCATCGGGCGCATTGAGGTTGAAACACTAGGAGGGGCTCCCCAGCGTGCGGAGGGCACGGCTTGGGGGCGGAGAGGATGGGACGGCGATCGGTGGGGGTGGCTACTTACCTGCTCACGCGGATGCCTTCAGCACACGCACGGGTATCATGCGGGCAGCATGGGATGTAGCGCGTCTATCTTGCCTGCTTCTCCGATAACGCGGACCCGGCGGTGGGACAACTGCTTTTCGGGTGGGCCAGGGATCCGCGAAGGGTGTAGGTCGTAGATCAACGGTAGCTGGACGCTCACAGCAGCCGGTGGGCACGGGGCCATCTTGCCTGCTTACCTGGCAGGACCGAGTGGGCGGTGACCGACATGGGCCGTCGGTTGCCGTCCGCCGTAATGTCCCGGGGTGGAAGGCGTGCTCGTGTTGAGTACGCCGCTAAATTATGCGAGGGTTGACCCCCAAGGAAGGGAGGGCCATCGCCACTGGTTGGGCGCCACCGGTGAAGTCGTGGTTGTGTGCCGTTGGCGTTCCCGCGTCTACGCCACTAGATGGTGAGGAGGAATATCGTCAGGTTAGTCAGTTTGGGCCCGACATAACCTTACGTCGGCCCCTATGTAGGAGGGTACCCGTACCGGGTTTTTCTGTCGTAAAAAAAAACTCCAACCTCTACAAATTAAAAAGCCTCATACATGTGTTATATTGTATGTTCACCTCACCACACCCGACATACCTACTAAAAACAACGTGAAATATTACCGTTATAAATTAAAATTTATGAAATAAGTGTAAAATTTTAAATTATCCATACACTATAATATACATTCTTCTAACGCAAATAACAACACTTGTGTCCTCAATACAGAATATCTGCAGGCGAGTACACTTCACGAGAGCCTACTTTATGTACAGTAGTTAATGATATGATAATGGATTTCCGTAAGTAAACCCTGAATTTACCCATAAGATATTAATTTTATCTGTCGCGAGTTAGAATTTTGCGATAATGCCATTCGATTCGAAAGTGGTGTTAGTAACATGGAGATAAGTAAATGCTTTTGTCTAACGTAATGTACCTACGCACCCGATGACCTCAACGTATTTCTGTCTAGACTTTTGTGAAGAATTCCATTGTTACTTAAACTGGCCACAGACACTTTAGTGGGTGTATTACTTTCTAATCTAAATGTAGAAAAAGAGGTGGTCAAGACTTACATTTTTCGTTGTCGGGCGCTAAAACCAGTTGTATTATTCTTGGTTTCAATGAAAAGCGCACCGCTTAAATACGAGTATAATGTAAAAATATTTGTTGGTATAACAAGATTTTATCTGTACGAGTATCTAAAAATATACAAATTGAAGCGCGTATCGGAATCTTATATTATTTGGGTAATGCTCATATTGTCCCAATGCCACTGTCTTCTCTCACAACTGCATTAAAGTCATAGTGAAAAGAAAGTGACAATTTTGTTTTAACTAGCAATTAGAAAACTGGGAGTTGCGTTCTTCTATTCGAACCCAGACTTTCGGCTTGAGAGGTCGGATTTCTAAACACTTAGAGAACACATGTTTAATGACAGAAAGATATGGAATGAGCTTCCTCCCGAGGTATTACCGGTGCGATATGACATGGAGTTCTTCAAAAAAGGCCCGAAAAGAGCTCTCCTTCAATGCGATGCATTGGCGCTCCCTCTGGTGTTGCAAATGTCCATAGGCGACGGTGACTACTTACCATCAGGTAGCCCGTCTGCCTTATCGCTACGTATAGATATAAAAAAAAGCTGCTGGAAGCTGGAAAAAAGGAGCTGTAGCTGTGGTTTCCCCAGGCATACGTCTCAAGTTTTACCGATACACACCTGTTCGGGTGGAGGTGGCGGGGCGAAGTCCCAGGCGTGTCACAAGTCGCCCCATATAATGGCGCGTTTTCCTCGGTCAACCGACGCGAGGAGACCAGACTGCGGGTGCCACGAGACCGCTGTCACCGCCGTTCTGCAAAAGGTTTATCTTAATTAATTAGAGAAACATTTTGTACTTGGCGATAAATAAAGGATAATTATAATAATTTTACTGTACACACAACACTATTACAGCAATTATGAAATAAAAAAAATATTTATGACATATTTAGGTTTTGATTTTGAGTTCACCTATAGAATAAAATCTGTTTAGATTATAAGCCCATTTTCTATATTTCGCTGTCTTTTAGGCTGGACCAGTAATGTCTTTGAAAAGTACAATTGAGATTTAAATTCTTGATAAAAAACACGTTAAAATTCTGTCACGATTTTTATTTTCATTGCTAAAATATTTAGAATTTCGAGTTACTACTGAAATAAAATAACTCAATTGAACTGAAATAAAATGACTAAGAATTTTATTTATCTTGTAACTGAATTTAAAGACATCATATATCGGGTAAAATAAAACAAATCGCTAGTCCTGAAGATCCTGGTAAGGATAAGAGAACAATATATTCAAAGTATTGTATTGTCATCGGTCCTAAATAAGTATGCAAAGTTTCTAATTGATCCGACGTTTCAAAGTCGGTTAAAATCACGTTTAACGTTTCCGTTACTACGTTACTTACATACTCGTACTAAGCTAATAAAAGCGTGTTAACAACTCATAATTATCATGCATAGTATCTACATCGTGTTTTCTCATCATGTTTGCGTTCAGGTTGAAGGAAGTAACATTTTTTTATCGTATAAATTAAGGTAGCAAACGAGCATGGACTGCATGCTCGTTTGCTACCTTAATTTATATACCTGATCGTAAGTGGTCACTGCCACCCATGGACGTCAATAATCATCCCCAGCACAATTAAATTGTACCCAATCACATATGCCCTTGAGGGCGAAGATGTTCGCCTCGTATAGCCGGCAACCACGCCTCTCCAAACCGAAACACAGAAATCACTTCACGGTGCATTACGAGAGTTGTGCCTCCCCGGTCGAACTAAACGAATTCTACTACCTGGCAAACCTGGCAATTTCTAGCATCTTTTACAGGTACGACGAAAAATCAAAACAACAGAAACCCAGAACTCCAGAATTAAGTCCACGATAAAATGACTAAGAATTTTATTTATCTTGTAAAAAAAATAGTCATTAGAACATATTTAATGCAACGGAAATACCGTAGCTGATTTATACGATTACCTACTGTGTAATAAACATCATATTACGATATAATCAAGATGGAAGTTGAGAGTATTATAATTTTATGGTTAGAAATAGGCAGGTTTAAAGTAGATTAATGGCAATAAAAACCATTGAACAAGATATTACATAGAAACAATAGAATTAATTAAAATATAAGATTGAAATACGAGTAGATGGTTAAATGGTCGTCCAATCTGATAATACAATTTTGAAAAAAATATATTCTTCAAATCCAAAAACTGACTTACTCTTAATTGTTATATGACCTGAAGTACTAACCTGCTTCCAATATTAAAGTATTGTTAAACTAAAAGTCAATATGTAGCTTTGCAATCCGTATCCTAGAGTCCCATATTTGCCAAGTTAAGAACTCTTGAGTAAACGAGACTAATCGAATCGGCACATTACCACTCGACTATCGGGGTCAGCAGATGTGCACACAACGTTTCCTCCGGACGCGATTCAAATGCGATAAATCAAAAATGGCATGAATGAATACTAGCACATTAATACTCCGGTAATATTGATATTGATAAATCGTATTCAAAGTTTACAGCGCTAAGAGCAGATTGGAATCTTCAATATATATTAGCTTTGACATTTTCGACGTATACTTATCGCCTAGAAGTATTAAGCATGAAATAATGTTAGACCTCGATTCCGCTTTGAACGCGGTTTATCAAGCCCGTGAGTAAAGATTTGCTACAAATAACACAATGTAAAGTTTATCTACGTTAGATTTATCAGCTCGCATAAATAATAAAGTCATTTGTAAAGAATTATCTTCATCGATTTCCTCGTCCTTTGCCTTTGGTTCATGAGCATAATAATATATATAAAGTTAGCAAACCATTTTGTATTGTTGGCGCTTTTGTGTCATATGCCAATTGTAAGATAACTAGAGGTTGACCCCAGGACAACGGCGGTAGTACATTGTATACGACAAAAAAGGCCTAAAAGCTTGACAAAATCTCAGTTCACGGGGTCGCATGAAAGACTGCAGAGACAGCTATATTTTATTACAAAACTTGTGCATGTTGCGTCCGACTCGGGTGGACCGTTACGGTTCTCAGAAAATATCCGAGCAGACTATGAACGGTATATCATGTTATATGGTAGTATATTACAAATATTATGTTGGCGCTAAAATCTGTGTCACTAACACTTAGGAGATACTCATCGTGACTTTTATTAATGCACAGGCGTTTAATGAGGGCGGCAAAAAATGAACAACTAAATGTGTACGATCGACTTGTTAGTTAACTAACATTCAAATAATCTAGGAGTTACTTATCTTAGTGCCGAATATATTATTTTTGAAAATTTATTTTACATAAAATAAATTATTATAAACTGTGTACCTACATAAAGTTGAAGTTTAGTTATTCTAATTAAAAAACGATATTAATACCTTAAGATTTTTACATTTATGAGATTCTAATAATATTCAAAGATTAAGTATTCTAACGCATTTGTGATCAACCTTAGGTATGATTTAACACAGTGACCACTTACCATCAGGTGGATTGCATGCTCGTTTGCTACTTTTATATAATAAAAAAGTATAGTTTTCGATACTGCTACACATACAGCATTAAATTATAAAATTGCAATATTGCCAAGGTCTCAAATTGTGTTGTTATTTACTCATATAGTGTTTTAAAGATATTCCTACCGCGTTGTATAGCCGAGTATCCCGAAAGCTATTAAATTTTAATGCACTTGAAGTCTGATAGTTTATTACGCAAATTTTATGTTAATTGCAATTAATTTCATATAGAGGACAACACAGTAAATCAATGAGTAATGATTTTCTCCGAAGCAATTCTGCTGCTTTTATTTAGTATCAAATAAAAGTGTGAAATATTTTAGCCAAAGAGTAAAATAGCACAACAATATTCATGACTGTTCAGTCAGTGTCTGTAAGTGTCGTCTATTAAGTGATAAATCTTTCACTAGCTCTTGTACTATAAGACAGAAAGCGGTCAAGATTCTCGAAGTGTGATTTGAAACGACCGATTTGACTTTGATAGTGTATGCTGCATATTGTGTCAATAGATTTATTTCAGTAATAGCTTTTGGATCCATTGTCGTGGGTTCGTTAACATTACTTTCCTTATAGATAACTAGGTGATATTTTCGCCGACGCTCTACAATAGTTTTAACTTGCGACAGTGTCTGTCTTGTCCGTGCAAAATTAATGATTCGTAGTCACGATTATGATAAAGTAGCCCGGAGAAAAGCAATTAATAAAGTCTCCTATTGACGATCAAACGAGACAAAGGAAGGTTTTATGTACTATGGATAATAATTTAGATAAATCACAAATCAAACATCTTAGCAATAAATTTGACACGAATATCTAGCTATAAATAATAAAAGGATTATAAAAGTAATGGAGATTTACTTTGATTGTATCATGCCGCATATCTGCTTTACATCTTACAGGGCAAGGTCTCTCATAAACAAGAATTAGAGTGTAGTTGGGTCGGTTCGTTTACACATGCCGCTCCCGATTGCCTATAACGAGCCGGCAGGAAACTCCGAAATAGGACTGGGATAGACCGTAAACACGAGCATATCCCGCATTAGCATCCCGCAATTGTTGCCTTATTGAAATATGCCTTATTAAATGCAAATACCTGCTTAAATATTTGACGCCGTGTTTCGATCATACCATGAATAATTCAGGTACAGTTAACTCCGAACGATCCGATGTTGTTATTGGTTTGTAATCGAGTTGAAATTTTCAACACGATAATAGGGCAACAAACGCAGCACGTGACTTCTTGTTGAAAAAATCCGAACTTCATCGTTATGAATATTGAAACCATAATGAACGTCTATAACTTTAATTTACGATCTTGGTTAATGTTTTATGCGTAATCCAATTTGTTATGAGTTGTTATAGCTATTGTATAAGTTTCGGGTTTCCCACGCTGGAATTCCTACATCTACACATCCAATGGTTGCTTTTATTGTTTTAAACTAAAACGTGTACGTTTAGAAATAAATTAATGTTCTTTTCTGCATGCAGAAAAAGTTGTATAAACTCGTATATATTGTTATAAAAAGTTAAAGGTAATGAGAGTGTCCTCCTTATTTGGATATAAGGACTGTCATGTAAAAAGTAGTACTTGACTAAACAGCTTAATATACTTAGCTAATTAAAAAGAGGAGATTACCAGACCCAGCAGGGGATGTGTAGACGATGATGAATCAGCCTCACATCTCCGGCGGCCATTTCCTCATAAATACTGATAGGATAACATGTTTTATTCTAGTCACGTATTGATTCATAACCGCATTACACGCCTACTACGTTAGGAAACAGGTTACCCAATAAAGCAATTTCAAGAATCTATTCGCGTCGGTCGATAGCCCTGTCGGTGCAAAAACCATGCACCACGATTAGACTGTAACGATGTTCCAATATGTATATAACTCGCGGTCTCTCTTAGTTTCGTGTTCCTATCTATTCAACATATTCGAATACACGAGTTAGGCGAACATAATTTGGTTAAGGATATCTGCTAAATGTCTTTTTGGAAACATATATCCATAAGTAAATCTTACATGACTATGGGGTACGTTAGTAATGCATTCCGCGTATCATTGAGATAATGAATACAATTGGGCTACGACGAATTTTAATTATATTGGTTAGTTTAGTTTGGAATATAATAGAATACTTGGAATGAAATGTTCGAGGTAGCAGATCAGACAGAAGTTGTGTATGTTCATCATACACCGAGATCAACTTATCAATATAAGTTAAAAAAACCTTATTCTCTACTCTGTGTTTATAGCCCACAATGTTTGAACTACGTAGGTAGATTTTTATTAAAATTTTATGACTCCAACGCTAACTTGTTTGCGAAATATATTTTTTATAATTTTTTATAAGAGAACTTTAAAAGAGAAAAATACACGTCGTTATATACAAAAATATAGATTCCTATTAAGTTGCATTGATACTAAAAAATTAACCCGACACAGGCGAAACCACTCTTCTATGTCTACGAAATTATTGATTAATAACACAACATCATCTTAACTTTATACATATAATTATATATCAAAAATGTTGTATTCATAATGAATTAATAACATCAAGTGATTTGTGTGTACGACAATTTTTATCGCGCGTTGACGGAATTATTGAAGGAGATAAGTAAATTAAACAAGTATTATTAAAAAATAAAATATGACCGTTATTAATAAATTACATCTGTCGGGTTCACAGACAACACAGTATTTGTCACCGATGTTGTTGATAAAGTGTTAGTTGAAGTGACAGAAAGTATTAATATATCGTAGAAAATATGCATAGTTTTGCTGGTCAATGGCCTGACGATCCTATTCCATTAAGTTTGTCCATTCCAATGACTCTGTGAGGTAGATCTTGTATAAACACGATGTTTGGCGATTGTTTAGTGACAAAATCACCCTACGAGGGAAGGTGTTTTTAACGGATTTCTCAGATAAACCACAATAACTGTAAACAAATACCTATATAAGATGAATTATGCTACTTTTTTTGGTGATATTCTTGACTATCAAAATACTAGAAAAATACATTAATGAACAGAATAATTAGATGGCAGAAAGCCTAGATTTCTGAATATTAAAATAGAGAAATTTTGAGCTAACCTTTGTATTATTATTGATTAGTTAGTAGTTCACGCAATATATTTTGGATATTATACAAGGTTAAGGTTAAGATTTTGGATAATATATGTAAGGACGTTTTAAATTAAAAGGGTGTTGTTACCAGAAGGATCCAGTGCGCCAAACACGCTATATTTTTCTTAACGTAGGTACTGTTATAGTGAACTGACCTATGAAAATTATTACGGGAGTGTTGCAATAGCAGCAACCCCGAATTTAAGAAACCTTTCATAAATTTTTTTGAAGAAACTCATTCATTCTCTTTCATTCCTTCATTACAAAAATAAATCTTATTACAGAAAAAAAAAACAAAATCCATCAAGATCTAAAACGCGTATTTGTTTAATAATTTTAATTATGGTGCCGAATAAGTATTTAAATACTTTATTTTCTAGGCAGAATTTTGTTCTGTTTAAGTACTTGGTACGCGTGTGAGTTCGATTCGCACTTGGCCGAATGTAAATATTTCAATTCTATTAGCGATTTCTATAGCAACAACATTTCCACACTTCTTATAGCCGTAGTATTTTCGTTGGTGTGCTTGGTTCGAGTGTAGTAAGACAGACTTATTTGCATAACGCGTTCCAATTTTATCATCAGGACTAGCACGCAACGTTAAACGACTTCAGTCAGGACTAACACTCGCACATAACTATGAATAGAAGGGACTTAATAGCACGCACGGTATGAGTCCAACTTCTTAGAAACGGTATGAACAGCAGCTCAAGAAAGGCGCAAAAAGACTCCTTCAATTGCCTTGATGCTTTGACTATTATATAAAATCCTCAATTTAAACTTCACGAATACCTAATAAATGTTAGTTGAAGGGGAAAAAATAAGTATTCCGAGCTGTTTACGAAGACTTTTATTAAAATGGATTGAAAGTTACTTGGTAGATCGAAAACAGTACGTAAAAATAACAAAAATCAATGAGTACAAGGAAGTAATGCAATATAGATCTGATTTGCATCCTGCCTGTAATAAGTAGAATATAAGAACTTTGTAAATTTCATAATAACAGCTTCATATACTGATATTAGTGCAAATAAATAATTTGAATTAGACTTCATATCAGAAGTTCATAGTTCATGATCATTACTTTCTTTCAAGGATCCGTTTCGTTCATACATATTTTTAGATAAAGTTACAGTGAGTTTTAAAACGCGGACAGAATAACCATACTGTAATTCCATCACTTGAAAAATATTCTAATAAATTCACAGTGATTAATGACTTGAAAGTTGTCTGGGACACTATGAAACTAGTGGTTTACAGGCGGCTATATATGAAAGATTATGACTATCGCAATAGCGTTGTAAACATGAAACATTGTACAACAGCTAGGATAGTAGGGTGGCCGTGTACACACTGGCGAGATGCGACGAGATTTCGTGACGTGACGGGCTGTAGTAGCGCGTTCACTGTCAACTGTCCTGGACACACTACAGTTACATTGTAAGAAAAGTTGGTTGCACTAACTACATTGTCCAGTTTTTTCCTTTTTCTATCGTACGAAGGTAGGTCCACCTGATGGTAAGTAGTATCTCCCGCCGATGGACAGCAGTAATCCTCAAGTACAATTAGATCTCATACCTAAGTTCGATCACAGATGCGTTGCTACCCCTGAGGAATAAGATATTCGCCTCGAGTATAAGTGTAGAACCGAACCGAAATGCAAGAAGTGTTTCACGGAGGATTATGAGGGTGGCGGTCGTACCTCCCCGGTTGAAGTAAACGAGCTCTACCACCTGGTAGAAATGGCCAACGAACGTCAGACCAGGTTGTAAGTGTGTGGCTGGAGAGATGGAAGCTGCTGACCACGGACATTTAAATCAACCCCAAGTACCATAGAATCTGAGGACTAAGATGTTCTCTTTGTACGTAAGTAAGTTAACTACTTGGCACTTCTCTCCATCATCCAGGGGTTACAATTTTTTTCAATTCACGGCGCACTTACAGATATGTATTATGTCACGGTGCCCCCAAGTTACTTGAAATACAATGGTGCTAGGAATCAGTGCTTACGGCGTACCAGGGCACCGCGGCGCACACTTTGGCAACCCCTGCCATAACCGAAACACATGAGTTGCTTCATAGAAAATGCTAATGGCGGTCGTATTGGTGGTGGGAATTTCCCATTTTGTGATCAATTGATTTTGATTCGGTATACTCAATATGCTCGTACAACAACGACGTCAACGAATACTATGTAGTCTTTGTAACCGATAAATGGATGCTGCAATATGTAACACATCTATGCTGATTCCATTCCATATGTTGCAAAATTACAATATAACTAATGCCTACTTCAACTATACTCATATACTGCTGGACTTATAAGTATGAACTATAAGATATATATTTATGTACTTTATTGTGTAATCATTTAGACCTAGAAAGTGCCCAAATAAAATTCATCGTTTCATAGTAAAAATGTCACAAATTTCGTGCTTTTACAAATATTGCTAGTAAGGAAATCGTGATAAAATATGGACGAAAATAATCGTGCTTGGAACACACAGAACAATCCAGGCCTGGCCGACTTGGGTGCTCAGATCCGTAGTGACAGGTGTCTCGCGTAGGTTTGTCGCTGCCTCCGCGGAGACTTGGTTATTACCTATCAGGAACTTTGTTCCACGTCTTGTTTATTATAGAGCGACATAGATTTAATTACCGATAACGAACATAGTAAATAGTTAAGCGGAAATATTAATAGGACACGTTGCAACCTAATTGTCAAGACTCATTTGAGATTAAATTATTGAGTATTTGGGCGCGTGAGTTAGTGCTATTTTAGCCTTAGGTTGCTTTCAAATCTGCTGAAAAAATCAGTCGGACCAATTACCCGTTTAATGCACATATAGTCTGCATTAATAGTAAAAGAAGTGTGTGTAACTTTTCGTGGTTTTCCGCCTCTATCATAACTTCGTTCTTTCCACATAGGAGTAACCATCACACTTGTTCCTTTTCAAATAAAAGACAATCATTGCGCGAATATATTATTGTCCTTATTAGCTCTTAGTAATGTGAATACTTAATGGAGAAACAAAGTTGCCCTGCATATTTTCTTAATGTTCATTACTAACTATTTATATAAATTATTGAATGAGAGAAATTTCTACTTCCATTTGAATTGATTTGCAATTTACGAGTAGTAACTGTGAAACTTTCATTACTAGTAATTATTTATTTTCGTTTCAATGTCGTTTTTATTTCCTAATATGTAGATTAAAAATCCATATGTAATCTCTACGTATAAAAAATTAATAACGTTAATTTTATGATACTTAATTTAAATATTAACATATACAACGTATGTTACAATAGTTGTGCTAATAATTCTATCATTTATCAATTATTATTCGTAAGTGGCAATGAACTAGTTATTGTATTAATTTTTATACTTTGATTTTTTAATAACTTTTTGTTTTATTTTAAGTAACTAATATTAATAGTATTGAGTAGTATTAATAGTAAACTAAGTTAGATTAAGATATGAAATTTAGACAAAAGCGATCGACGATATAATTTTTTTTTGGGCGAAGACATCATTACCTTACCAAATAATATTAAATACGAAGCACTATGTTAATGTTATGTTATTGCTTATGTTACATATGTTATTCCTTATCTATATTAATGTTACAATGTTGCCATACTAGTAACCATTATCAGGCTACGCAAAAATAACGAGTTAATAAAAATTGCACTTATAACCACTTAGTAAGGTACATACTACTGTAGCAACAACCACACGTCACCGCGACCTATTTATACATACATAGACAAAAACACATACATGCTAAGTCCAGATCAAGAACAGATATTGTAATTGGTAGTAGTGCGGTCGGCTAACTCATATAAATTGTAAACAGGGATAAGTTCAATAGTAAACAATAGATTGTTAAAGTAATTTAAATCAATAATGGTTATTGGATTGTAGATAATCAGATACTATTTATATAAAACATGAGTTTTTGCCGGATAAGTACAGCAAGTACCATAGGTCTATATACGTAGCACTGTACTATCTATCTATATACACCAACCGTGCGCCGGTACTTTTTTATTTTTTAATACATTTAAACAAAGCAAAAACGTAGACGCACCGCCTGATGGAAAGCAGTCATCGTAGCCTATGGACATTTGCAACTCGCGAGCAGATTCATTCCAATTACCTCGGAAATTAAAAGCTTTTTTAAACAACCACTTTTTAAAAATAAATAAAGGCTAATTTAAAAAGTTAATAAGATTTACTTGTAACTCGAGTTGAGAGAACACGCGAGATCGTAGTTATCCATAAATAGAAATCATATCATAGAAAGAACTATTAAACATGGCCAGATCGCTAATAGTCGCGTTGAGATTAAAACTCATCAACTAGTTGGTTTCAATTATAAATTATTTATTATGTATAGCAAAATGTGTCTCGGCACGAAGAAAATAAGATTGCTAATTAACGACGAGAATGTTTCTTTAGGAAAAAGGTATGATATATTACGTTGAGTTACAAATACAGGAAAATTGACATAAACATAAGTGGCGATAAAAGCAAATGAGGCATTTTTTCCGGTCCGCCGAGCGCGACATTTCATCTAGGCGATCTTCGCTTGTAGAAGCTCGTTTATTAGAATCGATATCGATCGTAGATGCGTGGTCACGTTATAAATCTCAACGTTTGTAGGGACAACATTAAGCGTGTCGCGTGTGTTCTCGTTAATTTCGTGGCGGCCCCATGCTGCGGCGCGGCGGACAGACAACGTTCAAATGCGCGAATGCGACCGTCACCCGACTAGTGATGTGAATCGAATAGAATTTTGTGAGTCCTACCTCACTCGAGTTTTACTCGAGTAAAATCTCACTCGAGTTGCAAGTTTGCATTTCATTTAGTGAGATTTTTTACTTCGAGTGAGAATTACGCGTATTTCATACTTTAGTAGTTTAATCTTTAGGAGAGTTATGAAAGTGGAAGAAGCTAGGCAAGTATGTCAGAACCGTGCCATTAGGCACTCGATACTCCCTGCCTACCCCGTTAGGGATTTGGCGTGAAGATATGAATGTAT
>DWNR01000445.1:0-19857 GCA_018250455.1 Polygonus leo | reverse complement strand
GTTTCCTCAAGATATTGTTTTACCTCAACCTCAGTCATTCATAAAAAATACAAATATGAATGACCACGGTTGAGTCAAGTAAATATAAAGTCGACCAAGGTTGAGTCGAGTAAAATGAATATGGGTGTTAATTAATAAAATGACTTATTGTCTCTTAATGTATCTTCATGATTGATGCATTCAAGTACACATGACAAAAAAAATCAGGAGTAAAGCTATGCAAACAGAAATTAATTTAGTCATCACCATTGAAACCTTTTAGCCATTCCGTTTCTATATCACCATTTAAAATAATGAGTTGCAATACTGCCAAGTCATCACCATCCACCTCTTCCACCGTACAGAATCCTTATAGGAAATTATTTATTATTCATAAAGAACCTGAGAGTGATATTTCATATACACCATCAGTGTCACATATACAGTCATCACCATCGATAACATCCCTCCAAACAAAATCCAGTTCGGACTGCAGCAACTTAATTTAAGAGGACAGAAAACAAGAGGCATTGAAGATTTTGAATTGTACATTGCTGAAAATAACTTGATGATATCATTACTATTGCTTGCGGATTAGACAACTTACAAGATTCATTGATTAAATAAACTTAATTATGTACTTTTTATAGGGATATCTTTAAGAACATTAAATTAAATTCAAATTTTTAAAATGGTTTTTTTTATGATCCAAAAATTATAAAACAGTTTGATATAGTATTGGATATACATTATCTTTCCATAAAGGAACTATAATATTAAGATAATCTAATACATATTTTTCATAATATTTAATATCCAATATTTCTACTTTCTTATTAGTACTATAGTTGCAATCAGCTAAACAAAAGTAGCCTTTTTTAAGTCCTGTTAATAACATGTGTAATTGCGTCTGTACATAAAACTTTTGGCTTGGTTTAACATCACATATAATTTTTAAATGTTTCTTTATTTTTATTATTTAGGACACTTAATTTCAATAATGCTGTTTTCACAGATCCCATCTGGTGAACCTGCTAGCATTGGGTAATTTTTTTGCACTGTTTGCCATTGTAAATCCTGGCTCCATTCTTGTAATTTCACTTTCTATTAATTAATAATCTAAAGAAAACACTTGAATATATGGAACAAACAAGAGCTGTCATTGAGGTCTACTCTAACGTGACGTCATTCGCTCTGATTGGCGTTCAACACAACATGGCGGATTGCCGTATTTTGTAGTTTTATTTTATCAAAATAATAAATAATCCCACTCATAATTATAAAATGAATACGTGTTTTGCGATCCATTATTTACGCTTTATTTAATAGATACATAAATTTAGTGACTTTCGTTTACTGTCATCATCCCTATTGTATTGGCCCAGAAATGCTATTAATTGTGAATTGTGCAATATTTTACTGTTTAAAGTTTCGTCAACAACGTTGTATTTAGATAATAAAATAGTTTCGTAAATAACTTTTTTATTATTAGTTCTTACATTCATTACATAGTGTTTATACCTTAATAATGTCAAGTGTTTATCTACTATAATTGCATTAAAACATAAACTAAAAATGTCTTAATTTAATTTATTACAGCTTTGAATCTAGATTTTTATTTAACAAGAATCTCACAATAAATAGTGCATGTTTTTTATTAAAAACTAATTCCACGACACGACATATCACGTCCTCGCATTACTTTCGAGGATTTCAAAGGATTTGCATACAGCGAATCATCTGACTAAAGCGTTTATGAAACCACCGGATTGAATCGACGTGAACTGGAACTGTTAACTCTTGCCGCACATTGCGTTTATTTTGTCAAGTGGTGAAATTGGAAAGATATTCAGAGAAATTTCGTGCCGTTTGCGCCAGCACTTAGTGTGACAATTATTAAGAGGTTTTTTACGGGTTTCAAGCAGCAGGACACTGTGTGCAAGTGTTTCTATACGTATTTTCACCGATATTTTCATCAAATCTCGATCGATTCTTTATGCCTTTATTGTTGAAGTGGTACTTTTACACCAAGTAAAAACACTTGAGTTTCATATTTTTTGACGATAAACTCTAGTTTAATAATGCTTACTTCTCGGGTACCCATTATTAAAAGTAGTGAAAAAAATCCTTTTTCATTGTGTCATGGCACGGCACATTTGGCACCGACATCACAATCATAATTAATAACTAATTTAATGGAAGTCTTAAATCGAAGTTGTATATTTATACTTCGATTCAGGATTTTTTTACTTGCAACGGTAGCTTGAGCTTTAGTAATAAATTACATTTTATTAATTTACATTCTTTAATAGTTTCTGAGCAGCGTTTTTCAAATTCTTGAAATTCCGATTCATGTTGCATAGCCAAGTTCGTACCAGAAGTGAAGATTGTTCGGAGAGTTATTAGAGACTACTTTATCTTTACATTATATTTTATTATTGATAAGCATTACATGATAAAAAATGTATTTTAGTCTTATTTACGTTTTATACTATCAAGAAGTAACTCATTATGATTTTTAATTAAAAATAAATAAAAAATGTATCGACGTTTGTAACAAAATGCGTTCCAAACAACTAAGTTGGTTGAGGTTTATAAATATCGCTATTAATTTACATTTGTACCACATATGTTTGGAAAAAATATCCAAGACAAACCAATTTTGGAGTCAAGAACATAATAAACACATCTGTTAAGTACTATCAAACCGAAAGATGTTTGTTATATATAGTTATTTGACATTTTCCCAGTAAATACTTGCTTAAAGTTTGGCGGATCCAACATTTTATCCTAAGCAACAAAAGATTTCTGGAGTAAATAAAATAAGGAAAGTTAGGAACATTTTCACAGGAGAGTAACTGTATATTACCCAACATTTTTCACCTTTTATTTTTTCTGTAGGTATCTTTCGCGCATTGAGCGCGGAGCTTGGAGGGAAAAGGGCTGTTGATGAAAAATGCTCCCTCTGTTGTTAACCAGGAGTGGATAAAATTCTTAGCGCATTTTCAGTCGAAAATCATACCAAATGTCCGTTTTACCATATTCACATTTATAGTAAAAAAAATTGTTTCTCTCCGTTTCTTAAAACTAAAAGGAATTATATCACAAGCATCATGGTCATACATTGAAAAGAATTAGAACATATATACAAGTTCCAAGCCAAAAACCCGAATGTTTCCCGAGCCAAAAACTTTGATATATTTCCAGTTAATAAGCTTAGTGTTTTGGTTAGAATTCTTAGTACGTGGAACCTGTGTGAATCTTTAGCGTAATTTTAGAGTGAAAATATTTCAATGAATGTTTAATTTTTTGGTTTGTTACGTTTATACGCTTTGAAAAGCAAGATACGTGAAAAGTTAGCGTATTTAGAATTTTTAGAAATCTTCTACATTTTCTAAAAAAGCTTTTTATAAAATTCTAAAATAGCTTTAGCTTAGAAAATTCGGTAAAATGTGGCCTAAAAAGGTTTTACGGTACAAGATAGCACATGGGTATGTGGCTGACATGTTGAAGATTGTTTATGAGTCGCGAAGTGCTATCATATAAACAACTCTTTATTACAACCAATTATTATTTTTAGGCCATCGTCCAGCTCGCTGAATGTTGCGTTTGTGGAACTTTACACATCCTTGATATTGTATTAGGCTTGTAGGATTTTTTACGATGTTTTTCTTCATCGGAATGGAGATAATTAAAATACGCGTAATGCAAGCAACGCGCATAGCAAGCAGATAATTAAAATATGCGTGTAATTTGAAAAATCAGCTGTGCGTGCCTAGCATTCGAACTCTGACATCCAGTAATAAAGGTCGAACTCTTGACTTAACTCGAGTAGGCTATGCCACATTAACAACTATCACTAACTATAGTGAAAACGATATAAAAACATCTACTGTACTAAAATCTGCCCCCTGATAAATACTACCTATTTATTTTGTACTGAGCTCTCCGGCCAGATTCACGTGCATTAGTGTCAGTAGAGGCGCGGAGAGCAGTTCCAGTGCTCGAGTGATATTCGCGTGCCGATAATATTATTATAGTTTTGATTTATTGTTACGCTTCTCGGATCCGATGTGGGAGAGCCATTATTACGAGAGGGTTCTATTTTCAGTTCTGATATTGTTACTATTTTTAAGTTGGTTCACGAATTATGTACATTGCGTTTTATGTGTGAATATTTTATAAGTTTAGTACGAAAATTATTTTTTCTGTTAAGCAAGTATTGAAGTTAAGGATAAGAAAAATAACACTGTTAGGTTTTTATCGTATCATCACGGATTTATTCTAACTTAACCTTAAATATAAATCCATAAGGTATTAAAAGATCTCTTAAATTTTCTCATAACATTTTCCTTGACCGAAAAGCAAGCAGATAAAATAAGAAAGTAACATTAAAAATCACAGTCTTGTGGCATACGAACCCGGATCTACCGCATGAAAAGTTGTAGTATTCTTAAACCCTAGGCTATAAACCGTGACTTGACAACTGTCGCACGGTGGCATGAGGGTGCTCCTCTTGATAAAAACCTATTTATTTTGTACTGAAGTCTCCGGCTAGTTCCAACGCATTAGTCAGTAGAGGCGCGGAGAGCAGTTCCAGTGCTCGAGTGATATTCGCGTGCCGATGATATTATTATAGTTTTGATTTATTGTTACGCTTCTCGGATCCGATGTGGGAGAACCATTATTACGAGAGGGTTCTATTTCCAGTTCTGATATTGTTACTATTTTTAAGTTTGTACGCGAATGATGTACATTGCGTTTTGTGTGAATACGCTTTACAGCTGTATTTTAACTGTTAGAAAAGTTTTGAACTTATGGATTAAACAACTAATACAGATCTTACCTTAACAGATGTTTTAGGGATGACCTTAAATATCTCAGGTGTTTGTGATATGCAATTACTAGTATTACGTTGGACAATCATAGTATGGTTTTATTTATTATACTAATTAATTTACTTAAAGCATCAATCTACTCGTATTAAACTTATGAGTGATGATAATTGTATCAAAGTTTTCTCAGGTTATAATTATCTGTGCGTTGAGTATTTGGTTACTTCGTATAAATATTAATTATATTAATTATACACGAACTTTCGTACCTTAAATATTCAACATTATTTGGTTAGGTTAGGGTTTATATACAGATAATGTATAAGAAACCTTTTATTCAAATAATATGCAGTTCGCAAGGGAAATAATTGTGTAAAACTGCATACGGAGCTGCGGGCAGATGTTAGCATGTCATGGATATGTAAAATAAAAGATAGTAAAATAAAGGATAGTCGAAATTATGTACACATTAGGATATTTGGCGCAATTGCGTAGTTGATAGGATAAATATATACTCTTTATGATGTATTTGCGGTATGACATGGGGTTCTTCAAAAAAGGTACGAAAAGAGCTCTCCTTCAAAGCCGGCGATGCATTGGCGATTCCTCTGGTGTTGCAAAAGTCCATGGGCGACGGTGCACACTTACCATCAGGTGTCCCGCCTGCCTTATTGCTAGGTTATATAAAAAAGGTCATTTATGATCGCAGGTTTGATGATTTCTAGACTCCAGGCAAGTTCTAGGCCGAACAAGCTGGACCCCAGTCCATATACATACATGGCAGCAGATATACCCTGAAGTCATTGAGAAAGGTTTCATTTTCTATCTAAAAATGGACGAGAATCGGAGGCATTTCAGCGGTGCTGGAATATAGATTGTCTATCGATACAAGTGGGGCCGCTTGTTTAATAGAAGCACGAACCCTATTCACTTGCAGAGGGTTGGGATGGGATCTCCGAAATTCTTCACTGCAACATTGCAAAATGCGTTTAAGTTAATGGAACACATATTTGAACGTTTAATAAATTACTCATATCGGTTGATATTCGATGATACACTTAAAGCTGTTAACTATTTAGATACATTTACCAGGTAAGTCCAACTTTAAAAAATACAATCGAATTGAGAACCTCCTCCTTTTTTGAAATCGGTTAAAAGAAGTTACTCGTACAACCAGGCCAAGTTGGATTCTACTAGGGTTACAATAGGGAAACTGCATTCTGATATTGATGGATTAGAAGAGGCCTCGCATGAATACCACGGCTGCGCAAAAGGAGAACAGGACATCAGTAGATGGACGACGGATTACATAGTTAAGACGAAAGTTATAAGAGGCCTATATTCAGCAGTGAACTATGAAAGACTGATTGATAGATAGGAACCATTCTATCTTGCAAATTTTCTGTACAAAATAGTTTCAGTGTGTAAAATCTTTCAGTGTCCTTCGGCGCTTCAATCTCTTTTAAGGTTAGGCAATGTGTTGTCGACTTTATTAGAGACATTCATAGAGTTCTACAATATTAAACTAAAATTTCATTCATATTTTGCATCTTTAGCAGTCTGTGAAGTTTGAGTATAGTTTTTCTGTGGTCTGTCTGATTCTGTTCTTTCTGTAAAGTCTGTGTATCCGTGAAATCTTTGTATTAAAAAAAATTGTGAACATACGACAATGGCAGATGCGAAGCAAGGTATGGATAATTATTTTATAATATAAAAGTATGTTACGATCATCAACTTCAAATTATATGCATTTACAAGTAATAGATTTGTTGTTTATAAATTCAGAATTCGAAAACATCGTAAATGTATGGTTGTATTTGCCGTCTCCTTACTGCATCATCAACGATTTTTTTTGTGCTAATTCCTCTTGTAACTTAAATAATTTCAACACGTTATAGGGATTAATTTACTGTCACTAATCTTACGTATAGCGCTAAAAACTTGTTAAGTTACTTGAAGTGACAGGGGATTTGTGTTAACTAAATACTTCGAGTAAGATAGCAGAATGTGAGGCAAACATAAACTAAACCTACATAATTATGTACGTATTGTAACTTGAAAGTTTATTTGTAAAGGTTATTCCGCATAGCGCCTGAAATATGTTATCTGACATATTTAAAATTTTATAATTATGTTGATGGTGATGAACGGACGATATTATTATTGTTCTTTATTCTTCTTAATGATCATAACAACTTTATATAGTTCTATTGTACTAATCTAACCAGTTCTAAAATATAATGTTTCCTGCTTTCTAGAAATATAGTGGTTGGGTAACCACAAAATTATATATCGTTTCTTTTATCATTTGATTTATAAAACTTCACAATATGTGGTAACTGTGTCAATACTTGAGTGATAATAGTATAAATTATGATAGTGATGAAAATAGGGTGTAAATTTGTTTTGTAGCAGGATAAGAAATCATTGTCCTCTTCTTCATTTAATATGTTTAATCCTCAAAGATCCTGAAACACAAACAAGAAATTGTTTATGACATGATAATTTGTTACATATAGTAATTCGCTAACTTTGTAATATTTGTCGGTTAATATATTGCTTACAGGGAAAACATCGGAAGACTTCTACAATGGACCTCCACAGTCCAGGGTGGTGTTGGCAAAGCCCCGTCTGGGTGGCTTCGGATCAAGCAGTATTCATTCTAATTCTGGAAAAAGTTGTAACCCATTTGGTTAGTATTGGTTGTTTTTATTAGGTCTCATTTGGTTTTGTTTGTTTGAATGGAATTTTACAACTTTTGGACTTTCCCATGAGTCAGGCACTAGAAACTTAGAACAAAGCTTTTACTAGAAAGCACACATAATAATGTTGAAAGTAATAATAAAAAATATCATGATATAAAATAAACTGTGTGAGAATAGGTATGAATTTATATCACACTTAAAATATATGTTTCATGTTCCTAAGAATACAAGCTGGCTTATTAATTAAGGTTAATCATCACTAGAAATTACATGTTTATAATATTACTTTTGCAGGCTCAGTATTACGACCACCACAGTTGAAACCATGTGCTAATCCTTTTCTTAAAGTCACTGATAATGCCCTTGAAGTGACAGAAACTGATGTAGATAAAGATAAAGAAGCAAAACCTTCCGAGGATAGGCTGAAGGACACTAAAGAGGATGCAGAGGCACCAAAGTTTGTTCCTCTAGGTTCAGCGAATGTGACTCCGAGGACCAGCAACCAAGTTCCTGCACCAAGCCAACCGACAACTAGTGCTTCGTCATCTGGTTTTGTTTTTGGACAGAATTTAAGTCAGAGGGTTATTATGAATGAAGCTGTTAACAATGGTGAAGCGAGTGGGGCTGATCACAGCTCATCAAATGGCACCACAGAGCTGTTGTTCACAAGTGCTGCAGCATCAGTTAAAGAAAATAATCAGGTATGTGTATTTCCTTGCATAAAATTGATAATCCTACATTTGTATTGCATGAATGTTGTGTTCTAATAATTGTATCACATAAGTATGTCAGGTGTATTAGTATTGTAGTATTGTTTTATTACCCTTTACATTCAAAAATACTTTTGGAAGAGAAAGAGGACCACTTCAAAGTCTAGTAATCTGTGGAGTTTCTACTTGTTTGGTTATTTTTAGAAGTCCAATATATTACAGCATGTTTTATTTTAATTTTAATTTAAGAATTGCGAATATTATATAAACACTTTTTTTAATAACAATTGTTACGTCTTCTTAGGTTACAAAAATCTCTCATTATAGGTTTGTCATTTAATTATTTACTACGATATTTTAGGAGGAGGCAGGGCCAAGTGAGCTCAGCGGTACCGAGGGGCTGGCGGCCGCCGCGGCGGAGTACGAGCGTTCCCACGCGCGGCCGCCGCCTCCTACGTCCAATTACACAATGACTGGCGAGGAGGGGGAGATCAATGTGCTACAGGTAAAGTTACTAACGTTTTAGAACCACTTTAGCTCCTGTTCAAAGCTGTAAACAAATTCTGGATTCCACACCTTTCCTAATGAAATATATACTTTTTTGTAAAACAATTTCTTTGCAAATTTAATGTGTACAGCCTTAGTGAAAACGCAATACGGTAATGCAATAGTGATTTTATTCTTTTTTTATTGTATAAAGGAAGCTAACGCGCATGCATTCCACCTGATAAAATGTGGTCACTGTCGGCATTGGACATCAGTATTTTCCTTAAGTATGATTGAATCATATCTAAGCTTGATCACAGATGCCTTACTACCTCGAAGGACAAAGACATTTGCTTCGTGTATAAGTATCACTGGCAACCATGCCTCTTCAAACCTGCATAACAATTATTATGACATAATGCTTACACATGATAAGTAATAAACAAACTATAACAATTTCATGGCTCAAGAGATATAAACATATAATTTGACTGTCGACTGGGGACCATCTCTATCATCATAATCCTTTGAGAAGTAATTGTTTTTTCGGATTTTGGGTGGTGTGGTTGCTGCTTATACTAACCCACGCGACGAGTGTCCTGAAGAGTAGCCACGTGGAGTAAATTATAGGTGTGATTCAATCGGTCCATAACAAAAGTCTATGGGTGGCAGGGACTACCAGATGGAATACACATCCGTTTGTACATCCTCGATAAAAGTGACAGAGACATACATGTGACAGAAGGACCACAGAGTAACAAAAAAATCTTATTAGCATCGTTCGCACCTAAAAGCCAATGATTGCACCAGATCCTGTGCCGCCTGTTCGCGTGGGAGGCGGGCAGCTGGCGCGAGCGCGGGCGCGGCGTGCTGCGGCTGAACGACGCGGCGGGCGGCGGCGGCGCGCGGCTCGTGGCGCGCGTGGCGGGCTCGCTGCGCGTCGTGCTCAACACCAAGCTGTGGCCCGACATGGTGGTGGAGCGCGCGGGCGCCAAGTCGCTCAGGATCACCGCTGCGGACGCGCAGCAGCAGATCAAGCTGTTTCTTATCATGGTGACTGCTTTATTTCTTGCGTTATTGTTGATACGACGAAAATAGATGCAGTGGCGGATTTACCAGCAGGCTGGGTGGAGCCACGGGCGGCATATTTGCTCAGTGCGGCATTTTTTGTCATGCATGGCAAAGGACCACTTGCAAACCTGAATGCCGGCAATCAAGATAATCTTAAAATGTGTTTTTTACATCACAAAAAATCTTCGTGTTTTTTACATCACAAAATTGGACATGGGTCTATAGTGGCAATGACTAGCAAATTAAAGATTGATATAATGTTTTAATCTAAAAAAAAGGCTGAATTCGAAGAATGTCTATGTACTTTCTCAGGATTTTTATCTTCACAAGTTGTAGAAATATGTGATAATGAATTCTATTTTATAGGTGTAAAGATTGAAATGTGAATGCTTGAAATTTAAACATCTATGAGAATCTGGGATGAAACAATTACTGCTCTGTTAATGCAGCGATATTATTTTTTGGTTTCAGGGGGCTCCCGGAGACATAGTTCACCTGCACAGAGCGCTCACTGCGCGTATCGCCTGCAGTAAACGCACAGTAAATACTTGTAAACAAAACGCCACATCACAGAAGGCTGCAGAGAGGCTGGAAGCCGCCACAGATGAAAATGACTTCCTCGATAAGCCTGTAAGTGATAATTACAACAATGATGAAGATATTAGTTATGATGATGAACAACAAACTAATGCTGAGAGCGAAACAAATAAAGAGGAACAAAACGATTCAGCTAAAAGCGACAGACTTGATGTAGATATTGATGAAAAGACTGACAATGAAAACACAGAAACAAACACAGAATCAAATGAATCAAATGAAGACAAGGAATCAAAGGCAGTGAAACGGAAGGAACCCATCGAAGATGAAACCTCGTCTAAGAGACAGTGCCCTGAAATACTAATAGATTGATTTAACAAATTTGTCTCTAATATTAACAGTGTCAAAATTGTGATGATATGTGGAATATAGACTCCTTTTATTCACTTCTTTTGCTGAAAGCTCTATAAAATAAAATAGCAAATTACTGACTAGAAGTATTTATGTTTAAATTAATAAATGTAGTGTAATGTAATGTTGGTTCATCATTAGCGATGGGTAGTCCATAATATTGTCATGAAATTGGTTTCTTTATCACTGGATATATTTTAGTACAAAATAAATGAGCTATGGTATTTTGTAGTTGTTCGGTAATTTTTTATTTCACATTCCAATTTTTACGAATGAATATTTGCGTTTTAATAAATACCTTCATCGGCTGGAGCTGAATACCAAATACATAATGTACTTACATGTGATTTTCTGAAAAACGCCAACCAATAAACATTATCTTATTATATATATTTTTTTATTTCTTTTTGTTCTAAATTTGGGCAATCTAGTTTTCTGTCCCTTCATACTGAAACAGTACATAAATCTATACTAATATTATAAATGTGAATGTAAATTTGTTTATTACGTTTTCACGCCAAAACTACTGAACCAATTGTAATGATATTTGGTACACGAATAGATCAAACCTTAGAAAAGATATTTTAAATTTCCAAAAAGTGCCTTTTATTAAAAAAAATGAATAAAAAGCGACCGAAGCCGCGGGTAAAAGCTAGTATAATATATACTCCAAATTTCTGTACTGTTTTTATTCCCAGCAACCAATCTGTCCCTCCTGTAAATCAAGAGAATCAGATCTTTTACCTTATTCATTTTAATACATAGATGAAATATAAAGTTAATTTATGTTCACCGAAAATCTCTTAGGTTCGTCATAGTAACACTATAAATAGCAACTTTCGTTCTGGACATTCAAATTCAAAAGTTTTTTAATTAATTGTAAGGTATATAGATGAAACTCAATAATTAGTTACTAAGATAATTCATTCATTCATCGGCATATAGACCGGAATCATAGGCATAAGTAGACCGGAAGAAAAAAGCCGGCGAAAAAAATTACCGTTATTCTTTTTAAAAACATAGTTACACGAGTAATTTAACTGCAGAATAGCTATGGATTAACTGCAGAATGGACATCGATTGAGTAAGAAAGTTAAGATCCGTAACCGCGAATCTTGACAGCAAATATCCGTTTTCGGATCCGTATCCGCGAATGTACTTTAATGTCGTAGTAATAAGGTGTTGTTTGCGAGTTTTTAATACGGAATTTCAATAAGTAATCTAATGGCAGGACCCTTATAATTGTTAAATTTAAAATTTATCAAATCATCTAAAATTAGGCGAAAGAAAAATACATAATTATTTTACTAACTTCTAATAGCTATAAACTGTCCATGCTCATTAACTAGTGTAAATAATAAATTAATTTTAGTTTCATATTTTCCTATATGCTAATTAGTTTAATAGCTTAATTGGAACTTTTATTTGGCTGCCAATTATATGTTAAGAGCATTTGTCATCTACCTTTCGTTCTGTTGTAGGGAATAGGTATTATACAGGCGGAATTTCTTTAATTCTTGGTTTTAATTTTTAAAACCAACCAAAGCAATATCGATATTGCAGGAAAAACTTGGAAACACGAATAAAAATTTCATGCTATTTTAGTAGAGGCGGTTATCGATAAAAATAACAAACTTCCATCGTCTACATCTCGGTTCGGACTGAGTTTAGCGGCAACAATGTTATGACAAATGTTGTTTGTTAATGTGTATAGAATTGGTATTTTAATGTTTCGTTAGTGGCCGCTAAAAACACCAAGAGAGCCTATCTGACGCATTGCCCTTTATTACAGCAGACCTAAGATAAGGAGAAAAGAAGAGAAAGATACTATAAATAAAAGTGAAATAAACACAAAATTAATTATTTTAAAACATCCTGTATTTTGAGACAAAATATTAAATTCTAATGTAGGTGGTGTTAATTATCGATTAAACATTTAAACAAGCATCCACATCACTATAAATTAGCAATTTACTGCTAGGAACAACATATGATAGAAAATAAAAGTAAGGTCAACCATGTCTCTGATGTTTAAGAGCGTAGATTCGTTTCGTCCCCATTTCAATGCTTTGGCAAGGGTAGGGTACTTTAAAATTGGCTTAGAAGTATTTAAACCCGTATCATGTATGAAATATAGGCTCCATAATTATTATAGAATTTTAGTATGGTTCTTCATCATCATTTATAACGTGCAACATGTAATACGTGTGGTGCAGGTAAGTTTGGATTTGGTTAACATAAAAAAAACGATATTCATTTTAAAATTTATATTATATTCTTGACACTTTTAACAAGTAGAAGTGATCTGAGGGTTCTTTCCGTTTGTTCTTGCCGGTTTAAGTTGGAATCTGAGAACACACCAGTCGTTCCACACCACACACAAAATTTCCTCCCATTAAGTGCAGCGTATGGGTCAAAGTCACATTATGTAACTAGCACCATAAAGCAGACGATTAAAGGTCGGCTCATAGCACGATATTTAATCAATTACAAATTATTTCAACATTCCTACGGGTATTTTATATTTCATTATCATCATTAACATAAACCCAATTCTCAGTAAAACATTTTTATGTTGCCGAATGTAAGCCACGTACAAAGGAACCAAATATTAAACTTCCAGGCTCGACACAGCACCGAACAGATGGTGAACACTTTGTTTATACTGCTGACCACATTAAACACACTGGGCAAACAGATTACGTTCAATGCTCGTGCCCGCCGCATCCAACGTGTCATTAGCATCATCGATGGTCAGTTAACGTTCGTTTTGTTTGAGATAACATAAACATTAAACAAAGTAAAAATACAGCGTTTTGTAAAGTAAACTTTACGTATCATTCTATCTATTCACTGTTCTATTTTTTACGTGCAAACGGGAACATCCTCTTAATTACAAGTGGTCATTGTAACCATGTACTGGACCCATCTGTAGACATCTAAACACCGATAAAAAATACATTGCAATTCGCTACTTGTGAGAATTCAACTCGCCATTAAAACGCGACGTAAAAGTGCTTAATTGCGAGGATCACTTCAGTTGTTTGCCATGCAGTGTAATTTCTTTATTATTATTATAATTCGAAAATATTTTTATTTATTATTATAATGCGAAACATACAGAACAAAATATATATTTTCAATTCGACTGTAAGTAGTTCGGACTTACATTAAATCTACGCAAGTAGTCTCAAAAGTCCACGATCGGCGGATTGAAGTTTTCTTAGTGAAGATAATAAAAAAAGGTTTTTTTATTTGCATATGCTTTGTACAACTACTTATTTTTTACTAGCTTATTTTAGATAATAAGTTTATTGTTATTAGCAGTTAATGTGAAATGAATAATATGTTTTAACAGGCCAACTCTTTGCAGCTCAGAATCTGTTTCATGAAAGCGTATTAAAAACAAATGGGGCGGCGATGTCTAGACTGTTGGCATTATACCACGGGGCAATTTTTATTTGTAGCATATTGTGGACAATATTTCCTATAGTAAATAGGGCATTAGGCTACGCAGTGGAGTTTACGGCGTACATTCCATTCGAAACGGAGGAATTACATGCGTAAGTTCTTACCATTTGTACTATTTCTTATGTATCTAAGCAATGTATCAACAAGCGAGTAGTATTAGTCCAGTATGTAATCGTCGTATAATATTGTCGGTCATGTACTGTGTGATATACTGGCGACATTTAAACTTAACACATTAAGAGGATGTAGCATTCCATCTAAATCCTTTGATGTCATTGTAATAGGTAACACGTCCGAAGCTAGCAACGCTGCGGGTGATATATGAGTCATTCTGAAGCAATTAGTGAATTAAATGGTGGTTGCTTCACAATAAATTTTAAAACACTAAACTCCTGTCACTTGCTTTACACCTGTTTCCTTTTCAGCTTTGGGTTGGCTGTCGCGTACATGTCTGTTTTAATAGTTGTCCAAGCTTATGGCAATGTCACAATGGATTGTACGATCGTAGCATTTTACGCTCAGGCGAAGACCCAGCTACAAATGCTTAGATACGATTTACAACACTTCAATGACGTCGAACGTGACATTAATCGAGATGAACACGGAGTAATTCTAAATACGTGTAAGATTTACAGAGATTTAGACGAAAATTACAGCCGTATTTTAAAAGGAAGACTAGTGCGATGCGTGAGACATTATGAAGAAATAGCTTGGTAACTGAACTTACAACTCTATAAGTGACTAACTAGTGACTTACTTAAAAACTGACATAGTCTATCCACAACATTGAAGATTTTTTGGGATCATTTTTGGGAAATAAGAATGTTAATATGTTAAATAGAATATTTTAATATGTTTTATTGTTACATATTGTTATTTAATCTTAATGTATTTTGTGCATTTTGTAGGTTTGTTAAGGAGGTAGAGTCGATATTCGGTGAGGCAATGCTAGTTCAATTTATTGTTATGGCGTGGGTAATTTGTATGACAGTGTATAAAATTATTGGTGTAAGTAATGCACAGTACTATATATATGTAGTCATAGAATTGTAATATACATATAGTTGTTTAAAAATGTATCGATCTAACGACATTAATTTTAATCGTTATGAATATACAGACCTTTTCTGAAATACACGTAAATAGATAGGTATATATATTTTTTCTAGCTACAATTACTCTCTGCAGAGTTTGCATCTATGGCAGTTTATCTTGGCTGCATGCTAGCACAACTGTATATCTATTGTTACTATGGTACGCAGTTAAAAGTCGAGGTAAGTTATACAAAAGACATCTGAAATAATCAATAAAAAACTGATCTGTTTACCAAAACTCCCAGTAATAATACAATCCCTCTTTAAAGTCCCTTACTTTAAAGAGGGATTGTATTATTACTGGAGGAATATTGTGTTCCTTCGCGTGTATAAGACATGCATATTCATAAAGAGGCGTTTCTACTTAGTCTTCGGGAGTTGCAAAGCATGAAAGATTGTCTTCAGGTATGTATTGTCTAATTGGAAGACAGGCATGTACGAGAAGGTAGGTTTAAGGAAGGTATTGAGCACTTCAAATAAGGTTAGCTGTGTTTTGGTAAAAAATAATACAAATTATTGCTTTTAGGAAATGGCACTTCAGATTAATTGTTATTTAACTTATTTTTGAAATTCCAGAGCGAGTTTGTACCGCAATCACTGTACAGTTCGGACTGGTTATCATTATCTCCACGATTTCGCTCTAACCTGCTGATAATTATGGAGAGATGTCATCGGTCTATTGAACCACGAACTGCCTATATTGTGCCCATGTCGTTGGAAACATATATTTCGGTTAGAAATAATTTTAAGTGTAGTTATTTTATACGTATTCATTTTATGGCTAATGATTTTATAAGATTATAATTTTTTATTTTGCCCATTTAGCTATGCAAGCTGTCGTATATACAAAAATACATGCTTGAGTTCCGGCTTAAACTGTGAATTGATAAAGTCTGACAGCATCACGTAGATTCATCCCATACATCACGTGTCATGTAAATTTTAACAACAGCTGTTCACAACACAAAACTGTTTTCATGTTTAAAGCTTTTATCGGTACGAAGTGGGACAGACGGTCTATACGTATCATGACCAAGCTTGGCCGGTCTCTGATAGGAGTCTCTGATTCATTATCCTGTTTGGTCATTTATAGATGATCTCAGGAACTAGTTAATCAGTGAGCATGTATGAACGTTAATTCATGATAAAAGAGGTATAAATACACATTTGCGGAAAGCATGTAACTGCTTATTTATTTACCGACACACTTATTTACCATACTGTAGAATGTTTTGGTCCTATGTAATAGTAATATAAGTTTTTCGTGTTAAATGTCATTTGGAAATCTACTGATTCATGTATATTCTTGTTGTCGTGTGTATTCAGCACATCTTAGGTATTTTGTTTCTTAAAATATCACACATTTTTTTAATATCAACAGTTTGATTAAACGTGCTTATTCAACCCAAAATAAATTTAAACGAAACAATATTTTGCAAGAAGCAAAGTGAGGCTGGTTTATTTACATTGATTTTTTTACCAGTTGTTTCATCATTCGTTACAATAAACTCTTCTTTGAATTCAGGCATTTATACTCGTGACAGGAATAACGAACAAACGAAGATAGCGTGTTTAATGGCGAATGTGAAACCATTTAACGCAGTTACATTCAGTATTTAATGTCAAATAACGTTTGTTTCTTCTTGTTTATTTGAGTTTCAATTGTTTTATCTTAGAATATATTATAATTAGCGTATTAAAGATGGTGAAGTTTTATCGGGTTGTCTTTTACATTTGATTCATTATTTTCGCGTATGCACTATCTGTTGTTTTTCTTTAATATGTGTCTGAAATTTATTTTTCCGTTTATTTTTCAGCCTGCTTATAATACGAATGACAGGTGTTATAAACAGAAATAACACACATACAGAGATATAGTCAGTTTCTAGACATTTCTTTTGTGCGTTGTGATTTGGAAAATAAATATTATTCGGTTTTATTTTCGTCTCATCCCCAATTTTTTTTGTCATAAACAAAACATAATAATTTCCAATAAGCAGATAAAAATACGTAAAAGTAAGTTTGTTTATCGTCTAAAGGAAGTAAACGAGCATGCAGTCCACCTGATGGTAAGTGGTCATTGCCGCTTATGGACATTGCTAATCATCCCCAAGTACAGTTGTAGCATACTTCAGGTTGACTGCAGATGCCTTGCTACCCTCGAGGACTAAGATGTTCTTCTCGCATGTAAGTATAGCCGGCAACCACGCCTCTTCGCCGAAAGACAATAAACTGCTTCACAGAGTATTTAGGTACTAGATTTACATTGATTTGTACACTCTAAGTATTAAGCAACAATATATACAATAGATATGTTACCTCCATACTAAATCATGGTTAAAATGTGTTCCGAACGTACGGCGCGAACGAGCCTAATTCGATTAGTCTCGTTCGATCCTTAAATTTTTGAGCGTTAATAACGTATCTAATGTGTATAATATTATTGTTTTTTTAAATAGATATTTCAAACATTTAACCAATGATTTTATTGTTATTGTTTCAGGTGTTGAGGTCGTCCTATACGTTATTTACATTTTTAGAACGCAAGTAGAGTCACATCTCGACATATCGTTAACTCGACGACTTAATAATGTTAGTAAAATATATACGTATTCTTTTTAAATTCTTATTTGTATGTTTTTTCAATATTTTTGTTAATGTCAACATGCTACGAAAAGTTGATGTAATATTTACTTCATTGAATTTTGTGTAACTTATATGTTATGAGATAATATCAAAATTTATATTCGCAGCGACAATGATGCTGTAGTACCAAATTTCATACGATCTGCGCTCGCAAGGTAGAAATGAGGTAAAATATAATCACGTCACGTAGTCTACCCTCAAATACTTTAGCCACCTTAGATAACGAATTTACGTATAACTTAATTGGTATATATAAATTTTACTTATGAATTAAAAATATGAAAAAATAAAAAAATATTCTAATTGGCCTATTTTATCATCCCACACGCCATAATAATACGTATATAAATAAGTATTTTAACACTACATCAAACAAAATTAAATTAGTATAAGAACAAGGGTAAGGGTATAAGAACAAAATTTTATTTACAATAAAATATAATTTTGAAGTTGTCCAGTAAATTTGAGCGAAATAATAAAATTTCGCGTAATAATGCTCCGCATCATCTATTGTTGGAATGTGTGGAGAAATAAACACTTGGGCGGTCTAAAAATAAAATTGCTATCATTTATTCGCTGCAGTATTCTCGTAAGCTTGTAATTATTTAAAGCGCCGCATTTTTCGTATCGCTTAAGCTCCCATTCTGTGCGTTCGACGGCGGTTGAGTCACGAACACCGGCAGACAATCCCCCAGGAGCCCGCCTCTTCAGTGCTCCGTACGTCGTAAGTGCCGAAAGTCGTGTAAAAAGTTGTATCCGGCCGCGAATAGCGCGTGTGGAATTCCGTTTATAAATACGTTCGTGCGGGGCGGGCGGCTTCGCGCGGTGCGGGCGGCGGCGGCGGCGGCGGCGAGCGCGGGGCCGGCGGCATGCGCGCGCGCCGATGATATTCACGGGCGGGGGGGCGCGCCGGCGCACCTCGCCCGCGCCGCCGCGCACGCGCCCGCCTCGAACAGCAGCTTCGGGGTGAACACGCCCCAGATCATCAGGTGACGGCAGTGGATTGTTGCTGATAGAGCGCACGCGAATACCTGGGGAAGATGGCGAGTTTACAAGTGCAAAAAAATCAAATTTTGATAATAAAAAAAATCTTATGTTAGTGTGTAGTTTTTTGTGTCTGTGGTAGATATGAGAAATTATAGGAATATATCGTAAAATATTATGTCATACCGCTACGTGGTGGGGAGTCCTTATCCAGGATTTATCAACAATAATATCCATAGGCAACTCAAAAATTTCATATGAAATCTCGGTACAATTTGAAAGATAGGATATTTTTGGACCCGATAGTTGTCACTGTTGTCGAGATTAACAAAACGTACCCACTAGTAATGGTTTATACATTTAATGAATGTTACAGTATAAATAAAAGATAATTCAACTGCTTTGAGCGCGTTTGTTTAGCTAAGGTAAAAATCCGAAAAAAAGCTAAGGTATTTTTTCCGAAAAAAAGTTCCAATATTGGAAATCTTGCGAAACTCTAAGTACTAATTTCGTTCAAAAACAATTTTGAATTCAACGTATTTGAATTTCAAATGTTGACCTATATTTTAAACATTATAATTTATTCGAACATCGTGACGTGCGGATTCATAAAATGTTGCGACAAACACAACTGTTGCGAAGACATTCATGTAAGTTTTGTGGGAGCTACACAAAATTGATATTGTATGATATTATTGCATATATATGAAGGATGGGCCTAGTATAACATGATATCACATCAGCGGTCTACTAAAACGAATGAAATAGATTTTATTTTAATTTGGTACATATAAAAAAAATCCGTTATTACGATGATCATCAATACTAAGCCCCAAAACTTTTTATTTAGCATATTACATGGCACAGAGATAGGGTTTTTTTTTTTTTTTTTTTTTCTCCGGAAAAATGCGGAAGGCATGTCCCCCCC
>DWNR01000444.1:0-19867 GCA_018250455.1 Polygonus leo | reverse complement strand
CGGATGAATCTAGCATAAAAATCAAATCAGGCATCGAATTAAGCATGTAATAGGATTAATGTAACCCAACAATCTAATTTCAAAGTCATTCCTTTGCGATAATTAATATCAGGAGTGCATAAAATAAGTGTCACAATTTGTCGAATACTCACTTCATGCCTCTTCGTCAGACGGTTCAGAAACACAAAACAAAGTTTCGTCGCCAGGGCTTTAAATTCCCTAATGTTTGTCAAAACATACTTAAACCTGTCAGGAGGCGCTTAAATCAATTTATTATACAGGTACTCCGAGACACTTCGGCACCGAGCATGTTTACCCACATGTATATATATGTATGTAAATCTTACGTTCGTTGCTTCTTCAAAATCCGTATGGAAAACTCTAAGCCTCTTTTATATTCTTATTCCTTATCCTTGTGGGATAATTCGGGCCCATAGGACAGGTTTTTACATAATTTTACCGCAACCCTTTTTATTGGAGTACGCTTTCGCGGAATCACTGTATTCTTATGTGCGAATTTTTATCGGTCGCAGAGGAGCGGGTGACGCTAAATTAACAAACATTCAATAAATCACAGAAGAGTAATACAATTTGGCGAGTGTAAATAAAATTTGAGTAAGGGTAACGAGTTTCAAAAACAAACATTTGTGAGTGTAAAAGGGTAACGGGTGTACGCCTGTCGTATTTGTCGTGAACAATGTGTGTGAGGGCAATTGTTTGACATGCAAAGCGCTGAGATCAACCAGCCGCCACTCCAGCAGCGAGGGAGAAAAATGCATGTGATATAATGCAGGACATATTATTCCAAAGCTTATATTTAATCATTTTTTTCTTTTATTTCTGTATTATTGAAAACTCATCGTCGTTGTTTTTCTTAATTAGTACTTAATAAAAGTAAGTACCATCTTAAAATTTAATTTAATTTAATATGTGCAGCTGCATTTTCAAAAAATTACATTAAACATCATACAAATCAGCTTGGTGCAAAATTTTGGAAACATCAAGGATCCTTAAACTCTCGAGTTATTTATCATACTTTTTCACACTTCAACAAAGGCCATTCTTTGAAATAAATTTAACCGCATAACGTCATGTCGAACACGGGTGGAGCCGATCGGTTTTCATTCGGTTGCGTAAAGTCTATTACTTACAATATGCCGTCTTTCGTATGGGCCGCATTTTTTGTTGGATCATCTAATAACTCGGCGAGCTTTTATGGCACCTCGTCTCCGAAGCAAAAACTACAAAGCTGGGCGAGGGTCGCGGGACGCCGGGTCCGGACTCCGGGCCCGACAGTCGGCCGCGCTCACCCACGGGGATAGGTTGCGTATACGAGCACCGTGTGTATGCACGAAACGTGCGATCCGATCGTGACACTATTACTATTACAGATTACGCGTAAACAAATATGTTCAACGAAAGAGACCTTTAAATCCCAACTTAACTATGAACGTTCAAACGATAAAAAGATGTGAGTGATAAAGGAGTTTGAGTGCAATGTTGAGTTTCAAGATTGAAATATAAGTGAAGTGGACTGAGATTAAGGTGTGATCGAGATGACGATGAAGTCGCTGAAATACAGCGAGCGGGATGATATGATGGAGGGGTTCAGCCCGGTGCCGCCGCCCCTCCCGCGCCGCCAGCCCGTCAGAAACATCTACGCCGAACCCTTCGTAGACCCTAGGTAAGTAACAAAATCTTTTTTATCTTTGAACCACAACATAACTCATTGCAAAATGGTTATTAAGCTAAGAAAAGGATTCTGGGTTCAATTCCTGGTGAGGCCTTTACATCAATCAGAATACTCGTATCTTAGGATATATCGCATAATCATATTGACACTTTCGTTTGTGTGTCGATTTATCGATTAAATATTATGTAATATAGACACAGGTATGTACTGGTATATTATATATCATTAACTTAGAATTCCTAATCGTAAAATACAAGAAAAAGGTAAAATTAAATCGCCTTTTCCAACTGGTGAATGAAAAGATGTTCCATTCAATAAATCTGCTACAAACGTAATTAAAAAGGACGTTGAATGGCGGTGAGATGAAATAGGTAATATTAATCTATCCGGGCTAATAAATAATGGAGCTTTTGATAAAGCCGACTGCATTCAACCGTACACAAGAAACATAAATGATCGCTCGGAACTATAATCAAACATTGCAACAACGTTCTAAACTTGTATCGGTCTCGGCTACAAGCATCAAATTAGTCACGCTCATAGAGATTTCTTCGACTAGTTTGCGATGCTCATTATTAGGTACTTACACAAAATGTATTTCATATGCGTCTACGTCGTTGACAAATTGGCAACAGATGCCTTTGGACGGCTACAGATACGCAGCCGCATTGCGCTGACCTCTGTACTGTACATATGAACGTACATAAACGGGGCACTAGACACAAGTAGGCATTCTATTTAATTTGAAATAGCTGCGGGCTAACAATATTGGCCCGGAAGTGTATTAAAAGGAATCCAACTAAAATGAGGAAAACATTCATTCGATTGACTAGCTAGTTGAATAAACCCACGGCACTTGTTTACCTTAGCAACCCCAACTTTCTGCCGCCCCTTTTGCTGGAAGCCTCTCTGGAAAGTAATAATAAAGTGCCTGAAGCCAGAAAACATGTAGTTCATAAATCGCACGACTACATTATTGCGGCATGGGAAGCCTGACAAATACCCAACTATACATAATTGTATAGAACGAGATTTAATTTCACCTCCTCCAATTTTCGTACGCTTAGGTTTCATATAGGATTCTTCTTATATCGAATTAAAACGTATAACAATACATACTTTATCTATAAGATAACCTCTGTTTATTGTTGCTATAATTTACTTAACCAGTGAAATATCTAAAGTTAACCTTGTATCAAGCAAAGATAAAGACTATCCTATGCAAATTAATGTGTTACGTAGGTTTAATATTAAGATAGGGCAGACACATCCCAAGGATATGCAGTTTTATTGCATTACGACAAAGATAATATATTATACACGCTTTAAGTGTCTCTAGAAGAAACAGTTAAGGCCAACTGCTGCTCCCCAAAAGGAGATCCGTTCATGTCATTAGAGGGGAAATCTGCACAAATAATTTCATAATATTATATATTATAAGATTTATTGCTCCAAATCTTATTGCCGCTGTATAATATATAGTCTCATTTGCAAAGTTACCGACGCAAAAACCACAAAAAGAACAAAAAGCAAAATATTTTTCTTATTCTTTAAATTATATAAATCACAAGTCTAGCAAGCTTTGACTGAAATACATTTAAATGTTTCAAAATCTCGCCGCAGAAAGTTTCAGTAAACCGAAAGTTTAACAAAACACTTTATTGTAGTCTTTTGCTCTTAAAGCTACAAAGAATAAATTCAGTTATTGATTGTTGCTCTTTGAATAAACTAAAGCTACCATTTGAATTTGAATGTAAAATTATGTAGATCAGAGATTTTACGGGCTTTCCAGTATTTGAAATTAGGCACTTTACCCACAAATTAAATAGAATTTGGTAGTATTTATTCAATATATTTCAAGTTTGGAAAGTAACACTGGGGAATATTTTATATGGTCGTATGAAAACGTGTATAGTACACTCTACATGTTACTTAATCAACATAAGCTCGCGTAGTCGTGTAGGTATTGTTATTAGTTTACTAAATAGAGGTATGTTAACCTTTTTATAAGCATATGAAACAATGCACAATTAAAGAACTGATCAATCTTTAGCATTCATAACGATATGGGTGAAGCAAAACCATGATTTATTTATGACTTGTGTAATGACAGCAATTTGACAGGTTAGAGCGATGATCGATAACGGAAACAGTTCGAAGTGCTATATTCTCCGTGTAAAGAATGTAATTTCCTCTACAATGTGTTAACAAGACTTGAATGTACACCAGGGCTGTCACGCCACTGAGATATGGGGTCTGACATTGTTGACCTTTTTGATCCGACATACCCACGTTCCTTACGTTTTGAAGTAAAAATATATCTACTCTAGACGATAATATAATCGTTAGGTACGATTTCCGTCTATATTATTATTCCGATAATTATGACGTCCGGCTATAATATCGATTGAGTATAACATAAGCTCAAAAAATATTAGTTATAATTCAATAATAATTTATATGTTCTAGTTGTAAAATAAAAACAGGTTTAATTTTAAACCTAGAGTCATAAAAAGTCTTAATTAAATTATAAACTAAATTATCTTTATTTGGTCACATTTTATTGTATTATCTCTGTATAATCTAATTGGCATACCTTAATTTAAATAACATTCCTCAAAATAAAAGTTAAAAAAATAAGTATTTCCGCGTTTATAAATAGAAATTTAAAGACTGTAGTGTCAACCCTGGCAAAACTATGCATGTGTGTAAGTGTGACGGTTAGTACACACAACAATGGTCAGATAACATCGGAGCTCCCCTCCTTGGAGTTCATAAATGCACTGTAACACAGACAAAAACCGATGATAGCGACGCTGGTTTCTTGAGCAAAAACATTTTTACATTTTAAATCATATTCTGCACTTTAGTGCTTCAAGGATAAGTATGTTAATTACACAAATAAAAAAAGGCATACGTGCATGACTAAGGGTATATAGAAAACGACGAGTAATAATACAATTACGAAAATTATTGAATACCAATATTTAGACTCTGTCCGAAGCCATATGGCTGTTTTAAAAACATCCGACAGAAATCGAATTGGTACACTCTGTCCCTCTCCTCTTGGAACGTTGTGTAATTATTAAATTGTCAAGAATAATCTTTGCTATATTTATAGTTTGTTTATTCAAATATATGAACAAAAAACGGTTTTCTTTATTTAGGCCTTAATTTTTAGGATTTGTTGTTATTATGCTCGAATTAATGGCACAAGACAACCACTAATAAGTCTTAAATTCATCGTACATATAACACATACCACAAACAAGTAACCATTTTCAATTTAAAGACACAATCGACTTTGCAAGAGGTTCCAACGACAAATATCAGGGCAGGCATGTACGGAAGCTCGTCCAAGCAAGAAATGATTTCCATACCCGCCCGGACGGCAAACATAGTTCACACATCAAAGTCAAATACAAATTTCAAACTTCGTTAATAGCGTTTTGGCGATCGCTGGAAACACAAACACTAGCCCAACGAACTAGTTTAGCATCGACCCATCTCTCATTGAATTAGTTTTGAATAGGTAGGTAGGTACCTTCGATATGGCAGATATATTTATAGGTGAATACAAAATCATACTTGAACTGCACATTTTTTTCGAACAGTTATGAAAATACTTATTACAACATTCATACTGTTTATTAAAAATGCCGACAGGGTTTTAATTTAAAATATGTTATTTGTATTCGTTTATGGCACCACGCGGCATTTGATAAAATATTTGAAGAAATTCTTTAACAAAATAAGGACGAAATAAAAATATAAATAGTTCTGAGCTGTGGCTTGAGACACCTGCTGTAAACTAATTAGCTCATTACTTTCCTTCTAGTTTTATCTTCTCCAGGTATAATGTCGTCTGTCTAAATATAATTTAAATGCAAAATAGGTAATCCGTTACGTGTAAAGTACATTTAGCATCACCGTCCCTAGCAGTTAGAGTGCGAGTCTAATCTCGAACGTCTAATAATTCTTTAATAGATCCATTATCCTGAAGTACGTTCAAGCAGAGTGTTATGAAGTCGCGTGCAGTCTTATTAATAGGACGAATAATTAAAGGAAACGCTCGATCAAGCTAGCACGTAGGTACGCCATGAAAGGGGCACGCCGCGCTAGGCATGTTCGATCCGATCCGATATTTTTGTGGATCGATACAGTACCATTCGACCCTTTGGCGGATATGGCGAATGGCGAATTTCGATTTGGCGAAAAAATTGTACTAAAAACCTGATCATCTAACTTGGAGGTGAAAATAATCTAAAGCCTAAACATCCTTTCGTGATAAATACTGTACATTATTTATGGGGTAATCGTCTGGATTTGAAGGTTATAGAAATTGCTTAAAATATTATATATTTTTCTATTATCCTATCCTTATATATTTTTCTATTACCCTAGTAAGAAAAAATCCTTTACTTTTACAAGGGGATAGATACTTAAAAAACTTATGGATAAATTTACTTACGATCCAGAATATCGATACAAGGCACTTGGATCTAGCATCGGCACGGCGCGCAAGCTGCGCTCACTTCAAACCCATCGCTGCCCGCTGCAGGAAATTCAATTATCTGCTTTCGACTTTAATGTATAATATCGACACAATCATTTCATTAAACTGAATCTTGCTCCTCCATCCGTAATTGGACTCTTCAAACGAACCAATTACTCTCTGACGTCACGATTGTTAACTGTTTTGCTTTGCTACTCCCAAATTCTAGTTGAAGGAAATATATTTTAATTCCTTTATATAATTTCTTATTAAAAGTTTTCATTCGTTAGTATTTTATATATTTAGAATAACTATTTACTCTTTTTACGCTATTATTGTGATACAAATCTTTTGCAAACTACATTTTTTAATGAAAGGGTGTGAGTTTTAAAATTATAGAAATGTATAATATTTTTAGAAGTGAAATTGATTTGTATTTGTAAAAATAGTTTATTTGAAACCGGAGTTGAAACTAACAAGGAATGTCTTGGGTCTTGACAGCTTTTTGATGTCACGATCAATTTAACTAGAAGCTATGCACCACATTACTTATGTAAACTGATCCAGCTTCCCGACTAATTCTCTACAATAAAGATTAATGTAGTATTTATGCAAACTCTACTTGACTCTGCATTAATGTTCACATTTCTCACTAGACTGCAATGTTTTAATAGATATACGAATCAAATTACACTTGTAGTTTTATGTTTTTTAACATTAACACCAAACATTACAAACCTAACATCGAGATAACGTAAGATTTATTCTATGACTTCAATGTTTTAATAGATTTATAAAATTACACACATAATCTTATTATTATAACAATAACACCAAAAATTACAAACCTGACATCGAATGAACGCAGCATTTATTCTATTTTCGTTTCTGGCTGGAGCAATACCCATCAATCCTATCTAATACATATGACGTAATATTTGAAACAAAGGATGATCCAGGATTATCCTATACAATTTTACTGTCACGAAGTTGGACGTAAATCTTTCGAGCAGACATCAAGAGGCTGCGTTCCCAGTTATTGTCACACACACTAACGAACATACTCAACGGTGCTCAAATATTCCCAATACTTATCTTCCCGGAGTTTGTAAACAAACCACTTTTCGTTTGAATAATTTACTCGTTGAGGTGAGGCCTGAATACAATGACGAGACTGTAATAGTTTCCGTTTTGAATAAGAGATGCCTATTGTTTCTGTTCAATATTGATTGCGTTCGTCGTCTCGTGCACTGCGGAAGCGGGCCTCGGATTTTGTTCCGCTGGATAGTTGTAGAATCTATACTTATATACGTATAGACATTTCATTCGTACCAGATTCAACACCACATCTGTATTCGAAATAAAGTTCGAAAGCCATTTCGTCGACAATATGTCTACATCAACTCACGTTAGCATATGAATGATCTTCCGTAAACAATATTAAAGAGTTCGTTGAACGCATTCCTGGGAACGTAATGATGTTCTAATTATAGTTAGTAATATTTCGTCGCGTCAAGAGACGTGCTGGGCCTGTGACAGTGACATAGACAGTATCGGAGAATCAGCGCCGGCGCAAGGATATTTCGGTGGCACGCCGATCACCGGACGCTTATCGCTGCACCGTATTTTAACCTAACCCGTTTTAAAAATAAACAAACCGTCGCCGTACGAATAAATACAAACCCCGCTTTGACAGTGCCTCCTATAAATAACTGTAATGAATAGGCGGCTGGCATGACCGCAGTTATATGTAATGTAGACGTATGCCCGCCCAAATTTATTTCCCTTACTTTTTAAATATTTGTATTCCATCAGTTATCCTGACGTTTAAATAAACATCGCTTAATGTACGCCGATGAACTAATTAGGTTAAGTTCAAGTAGATTAGGTATCATTATGCATTTCAAAACAAAAAATCCTAAATGAAACTTAGGAGCCTAAAAATATTAAAGGAGCTAATAATAGAGATGAGTGTATATGGAAAAAGTGCACAAAAAACGGACCACACAGGACGACTCCATTTGTCCAAGCCCCATACTCCCTGAGAGATAACAAACGCCAGGGCACCGCTCTCCGCACCACTTATCTAAACACTTAGCCCGCACCATACACAAACAAAGCTGCGCCCTAACTCACTTTTTACCACGAAACGGCTTTTCTTTTTACCCTTTAGGAGTTCGCGGTACTGCATGCCTCGCGTGTCGAGTGCCTTTGTTTGTGTCCGGAAATTCATGCATTTTGCCGCAATGGGCAGTTAAGGGAAGACACATACGTTACTAAAGGAATGTCTTTAGGTTTAATTTACGGTAGACGACTGTTTCTATCGGTAAACAAAGTGTACGAGGAATGTAGACAGACTAACATAACAAAGTGTAAAAGAAATGTTTGTATAAAAACTAACACGATACGACGTAATTTGGAAGAACAAAAAGCCTTTTAAGACAAGAACCTACAAAAAAGATGCCGACGAAATCTTTCTAATAATAGTTTTGGTCTTGTCCAAGGTACACGTCATCGGGCGTGACTAACGAATGGCTCGCCCTACAGACCCTAAATTCAGAGTCGTAAGTATCAATGACACGACAGCGCCGGAGCCCGGTCTCTACGAAGATTGCCGAACATTACCATAACTCTATCTAAACCATAAACGTAATTAGAGACACCAATAACACACCGAACACTCGAGATGCATTAATCCTTTTTGATTTGGAAGGGTTAATGCACTGAACCTACTTCAAAAATGTTACGAGCCACGGCATCCTGATGCTTCAACAAATATACGAGTTATAAAATATCGTAACTTCCTAAAGCAGATACCAGTTACACCGAAAATACAGCGCAACCGCATGTGGGCGGGTAGAAATTATTCACAAAACATCATAATGTAAATTTGGCCCATCGGGCACAAATAAAGAATATTTACATATTGGTTGTATACATACGTAATGCTCATAAATAAAATAGTATATGTAATGCATGTTTAGAATTTTTAGCCGCAATAAAAATTAGCAGTTACTTATTTTAATAAAAGTTGCATGCCAAGGTTAAGTCGTGGGTCAAATTCCAAAAGTCACATATTTATAGTCTACATTACACTGAACAGTCATGAAAGATTATTTGAAAATTATTTTCATACTACAGTTAGCGTTACATTTCTTGGTATCCATGAACATGCCCGTTCCAATTAAAATAAAGGGAATTACATTACAAAGTAGTTTTGTTTTTCATTGTTAGCACTTCCATTACCGTGACAACTAGGGCTGCTTCTCACGATAGCTAAATGCCAGTTGGAACGTTGGTCATTAGTGGACGTTACAGTCGTTAGACCTGTAAATATTCAACGCGCGACTACCCGATATAAGCAGCTTTGCAATTCAATCGGTTTTGTGGAGGAAAACCAATGACCCAATACCCTTATCATTTACTGAGGCCGGTCAAGCGGAACACGGCACTCGGTGCAACTTCAGTTTTACTGCAATGCTCCAACTTTAAACAAACGACTGGAGTATTTGCTTTTCTTAGTACAAACGATTTTGTTTCCATTTGCGAAGAATTGAGAACATTGTTTATCGGCACGGTTTCCGGACCGTAATGCTATTTTCTTTACGTGGGTACTACAGCAGATACTAGCACTTACTTACAAGAAACATTAATACATGTTACGAAACACATCGCATTAAGATTATTGTATTATTTTCCGACATTCAGACCTTAAGTCCGATAGTATGTGTTTTTTTAATGTATGGTGTGGTAGTTAATTTCCGAAATCAACAATAGAAAAAAATGAATTCGCAGTAAGAATCTCAAAACGAATGAAAAATTCATTTGAATCAAATTTCTTATTTGTTGTTGTCAAATGCTGTAGCAGATAGAAGTCGAAAATCTCAATCATATTATAGTGTCTCATAATTACGTCCACGAAACATACGTACGTTTTATGAGACAATATGAGTATTTTTGTATGGGTAATTTATTTATGGGTATGTGGACCAAGGAGTCGGAAACGGGCCATTACCCAACCAACCGCACACAAACTACAACACCCATTAAACACGATCGGACGTTTTGATTTATAAAATTGTAACATGTAATAAATTGCGGGTTGCTCAAATGGCACAATCATAATGCCGAAATCGAAACCGACCGTGTTTAATTGATAAAATATAACCCATGGAATTCCGATTCAATATATTTCACGCCTCATGACTTCGACATGGGCAAAAAATGTAAATGAGTGAAAATGTCAAAAAGGGGGCGAAATTTCGTTTCGACGCACAATATATTTGATGTACCTATCAAAATAATATTTATAGTTTCTGTTGCTGTATAATGATTAGGTAAATTCAACATTTTGATAGACTGTTTTAATCAAATATTCTGGTGAATATGTAGTGGGTAGTTTTATTAATAAATACCTTGCCAAGAACAACAATCCAACTTAATTCAATTACCTACGTTCCGCAAGAAAGCTGCCTTATCCATATGTGTAAATTAATTAACTCCAGATGATTGTTCCTGGGGTAATAGATATATAAAGGCAATATACTCAAGCCACATAAAGAGGATCTATTTCATACCTATCTACGTGGTGTATAGTGGAATCTCATTAGTCTCTTTTATTAGGCAAATAGTGGCGTTAAGGGATGGCCCCACGAAAGCAAACATAATCTCGGAGATATTGCGGCACTTATTTGGGGCAGGAAATTCGGTGCATTTTCTTCGTTCCCTATCGTAAACGTGGATATTATCTTTATTTGCTTAAGGAATCAGTTTTCGTTTCCAAATCTTTTTTAGAAATAGTAGAATCCTCAATAATGCGCACTATTTTAAGTTGTTAACATTTTATTTCAATGAGACATTTTTGTCACATCATCGATATATCAATTCTATCATATTCAATATTATACTTTAACCTGCAATCCATAAATCGAATCGACATCTTTAAGACCCATATCGAGAGAAGGCAATCTATTATCAGAGGGGGTCGGGGTGGAATGCGATAAAATTTTTCAATCAGGCAACCGCCGAAAAATATTTACAGTGTAACCCGAGGCAGGACAATATTGTGGAACGATACTCGCGAGGCGCCCGCGGCGGCTCGGCACGGGCCTTCCGTCGCTTTGTGCCACTGTCGAAATAATATTGAACCCGGGGTGAAATACGGCCGCCCGCCCCCGGCTTCGCTCCTGCGAACCGTTTTTCCGACCCACCGAACAATGCCCAGCGTTTAGTTTAAGACTTGCGATTCGCACCACCTCCGATTTGATAGTTATCTCTGAAATAACTTCGACTCGCTGTTTTTGTAGCAGAGAATGTTTCACATAACAAACAGATAATAACTGTTTAAAGCTAGGATATATAAATATCATGGAATATGCAGAACTATACTAACAATAAATATTAGCATGACATGTTGTAACCTAAGTAGTAATTGCAGTACCTCTCCACTTAAATCCCAGTTTGAATAGATTTTATAGTTGTTACAGGTAAGAATTATGGTATACCATTTTAAATCAAATCCTACGCGTTAAATCCAATCGCTTTTGCTCAGCCCGTGCTATTCTTGTAAAATCTATTGCCGCGCTAAATTTGCATTCCTATGGCATTACCATAATAATATCTTCAAACGACAAGTTCGTAATAAAAGGTTATCGTTATCGCACACGGGCTCCGTTAGGTATGGAAATTGGAAGTGCGCCGCCCCGCTCCACAGGGCGCTCGGCTAATGGAAAATTGTTTATCACTATCAGGTTTCTGCGCGTGAGCACGATTATTTACGTGCGGTTCCCCGCAGTCTATGACCGGCCAGTAATTGGCCGCTTATTCTCTATCGCTTCCATTCATTTCTCGCGATAATACTACCCGGGGCGCATTGGCGCGCACCGCGCTCATTCCGCGCTACTGCAACAGATTATCCCATGATAATAACCGTTTACATAAGGTATCGCTGATCCTATCGAATGTACACAATAAGCTCTATAAATTAAATTCCGACATAAATTACTCCAATAATATAAACCATTGCATTTCTCCCTCCAGGAAAGATACCTGGATACCATTATTTCTACGAACAGAACTGAACGATTGTGAATTTGATAACAAAGTGTTGGCTTGAAGTGCTTGGTATTAACTCTATCACTGTACCTCGGTACAATTTCGTCGTCGTCTTCTTACTTACATTCCCGTAATATAATTAGCTTAATTTTGCTGAGACAAAAAAAATATTGCGTGCGTAGGTAACGACCGGCATCGGGCTTTCCATAATTAATGATCAAAATCTCTAAAGCAATGACATTTGCGCACAGTAAATCACGTCTCAGAGAGAAAATCGTACGAAAACTGATTCCGCAATTATTTATTAGGGCTTCCGTCGCGTAATATATTTCTAGGAAAATTATACTTGCTAAATATACGCGAGTGGGTGCACTAGGCACGCCGCGACGCACGGGGCACGCTTCCATTCATGAATCAACTTCAACGTTACCTAACCGAGTCCTCCGGCAACTAAAACAAACAACGAGCCACCAGAGTTATTAATAAGAGTTGCGAGTTCAATGATTTCGAGCTGGATTCGAATCGCGGGAACATCACGCGCGGATTTATAGCTCCCTCATTAAATGTTCGATGCAAATCAATACGTCGATTCACTATCAAACAAGTAGGTATCCGATCGCCAGCTGATTAGGGCGGAAACGAATAACAATTTACAACTCTAGCTGACTCCTACGCAAGAAATAAATTAAACTCAATCAACTGTCATACTTTACTTTGTTTATTGCCGATATACGATTTAAAACAAGATTTCAAATTAATAGGTCATTGCGGTCGTTGCTATTAAACGATTGGCCTTAATTATAACCCATTCGTACCGATTAAATATATTATTGTACATTTCGTAAAATGTGTTTTTATATTAATTTGATAAGCTATTAAGCTTGACTGTCATTTCTAACACACCTTTACCTTTTAAAATGAAGTCTTGCTAAATACTTAATACGTATATCACCTACTATTAGAATTGTAAGACAAAAAACACAAAGACCTTGATGCAATAAAGAATCATTATCTCAGACAGTGTTAGAATAAACTCTGAGAACTCTCAGTTTACGTCCTTCGGCTTCACATTTACGTTCTAATTAGGCGAGGAAGCAATAAAAAGTGGGATGGTGGCGTGGAGTAATATTTTCTACAATATAACGACTTGCACCGAAGACAGCAACTCCTAAATCTTGGTTCATTAAAACATTCGCCCTTTATGAAAGACATCAGTGGTAATTTTATTCCTTGTCTTGAACTAAACTCGGAGGGCGGAAATTGGCAGAACCGAGCAACGCCATTGTTACACATTTCGTTTTAAATCGAGGGGCTTTCTTAAATTTACACCCATGACTTGCATTACAAGTTCGCGGGGGAGACTCAGAGGGTTGCACGCCACTAAAACTCCGCTTACTAATTTTGTATTTTTGAACCACTTCAAAGTGTAAGTTTCACTTTAGGTAATAACATTTTGTTTTTAAATTACCGGCGTAGATAAGTTTGCTTGCGAAGGTCGAGAGGTTATTTTTGTTTACAACGCGAATGCGAAAACAATGCAAAACTTTTATTAAAACAACTCTTGGCATTAATTGCTATATTTTTTTATGATTTTTGTTTACTTAATATACACAACATCGAAATAAATGTAAAGATGTAAAAGTTTTCTCCATAAGTAGTGTCCCACTTTAACGATTTTACAAGATTTTAAGCAAATAAACTTACTCTTATTTTCATAAACTTACACTTCACACCTTAAAACTAATTAAAAGCTAATCATAAACAATCCAACAACAGATTTATCATCACAGTTTGCACTTATAATACCTGCTCTACATATTAGTGCAATAATTAAACATTAACTAACAATTGTTACCAATTTAATGACAATTGCCACATTTCCCACAAAACGTTACCCACTTGTGTGCACGGAAACGAACCACAAGTCTCTCGTTAGTACACAATTGTCCTCCTTTTAAAGTGTTGGCGCCCGGATGCTATTTTAAAGTTTACCCGGTTTTATTTTTAACTTCACCCAGATGTCAAGCCTTTTGCAGGTATCGTCACTCTGATAATTATTCGTATTCACCAAACGATCCATAATTACGTCGGTTTTACGTAATAATCACAAAACTTAAAAGATTTCTTGAATGAATGCGATTGGTTTGCCTGTATCGTAAACAATATGATTTTGTAAAACGATAACATTATTAGTATATACCTAATAATGTTTTGTTACGTGGGAGGAAGCTAATTTTGAATTCAACCACCCACTCGTTCCCAGGTTCATCAACGTCACCATTGTCGTTATCTTATAAACAATGCTTATAAGTACTAAGGACTGGAATTTTATATTTATAAATTATTTAAAATTAATTGATTATAATCGTCATACGCATATAGCTTAACTTAATTATGGACTACATATTCTGCGGGTATTTCTGTTCACAACTATATCTCCCAGTATATCAATAAAAGAAACGTTATATTTTTTATGGATACGAACATTTTCCTTTTTAGTAGCGAATGTTATATTTATCTTGTTATGTTGCGTGCACCGTTATAAATGGCACAATTATGCCTTTAACTAATCTATAGCCTTGCAAGGTTATAAGCCCTGAGGACGTCGATTCTGCTAGTAAATTACACACACACAAAACTTGTATGTGAAAATTACTGTTAAACAGATAAAAATCGACAGATAAATATTGTTCCAACAAAAACCGGCCCTCATTCAGCATTCTGCTGCGGCCGATCATCGAAGGGATCATTTTAGAAGCGAACGCATAGCGGCTTACCTCTGCAGACCTATATTTAAGGGCGCGATGCAATAAAAGCACATCGTTGTCCGGTCCATTCCCGCACGACTGTGCAAGATAAATGGACGGCACGGAGCGAGCGAGTCCAAGGAGACGCGTTCTCACGGCCCGTGCCTGCATTTTATTCTTTTTTGTTTCATCTGGTTTCCGAGTTAGAGGTCGGCGGAGCCCGTTTCGAAACTAGAAGTGACCGCTGCACGCGCGATTACCGCGATAAAAACTATGCGACAACTGCGTGCCTCGGACGACTAACGAGTTACTCCAGCTACCTGCAGCGAATCCTTACACGGTCGCGAACCCACCGCACCACTAATCGTTTTTATCTCCCATTCCTCCAACTGTTTGTGATATTGATATTTGATTACCGTTGTTTTAGAGAAGCGATCGCTTTAAGTTATGTGAGGGTCTTGTGCGTATGTCAGACGTGTGTGAACTGGTTATAAGGTTTTGAGCCGTCGCGTTAATTAGACGCGGCTCTCCGTGTGCGCAACACCTCTCCTCATTATTTACTGCTTCATTAAGAGCTCACTCACGACGAGCGGCTGTCAAAATCCCGACGAACACCCGGCCGTCCGCGCTTGAAATATCGCGGTATTGTCCTACAATAGTCACTGTCATCGGCCTCGTTAATTGTCTCACCCGCGTCTCCTCCGGGATCTCCTTTATTCTAACGCACGACTTTTGCTCGTGAAATAGTATGCTCATTTCCGTTCCGGTACTGAAATCCGTTCATAATCATATTGTGCAACCCAAAATTGACTCACCACACAATTTGTTGAACAAAAACAAAATGATTGTTCCTCTCATTTCGGTAACGCGCGGAAATAATGCGCTTTGACCGATAATGATACGTGCACGATCTTATAGATAATAAAAAACGCGTAATGATGATGGATTTAAAGAAATCAATTTCATGTACAGTTACAAATGCACGGTCGTCATTACAATGAACTTAAAAACATGTTGTTAAAACAGATGCTTAAAATATTGTGTAGATAACAAATACTATATTTTACTTAATGACAATATAATGTTATTTTCAAAAACAACATACACATTTATATATATGTTATAGGCTTAACAATCTATACAAACTATAGATGTAGCGTTTTTATATTATTGCCAAAAGGAAAATTGTAAAAGTAATTTGCTTAAAATGTGTGATATTTTTCGTAACAATGGATAATAAGAAAACCGTAACAAGCTAACCCACTACGTGTGAGCGCTCTTTAAAGCTCGTGATGGCAAGAGCCGTTCAAGACACTTGGCGCTTCTTCCAGTCACAACTAGAGACAAGAGTTGGTTGTCAAATGTAATATTTGATTTGCTTCTATTTTTCTTAAGATTTATATTTGTGTATGTTTTAAATGTAAAAGTATTTTTTTTAAAGTTGGATACAGTTTCAGAAGTCTATGATTGAACCTTACATCCGTCCTTTCATCCTTCTTTTATAAGTCTAACGTATGGTTATAAATACGTATTTATAACTTTACTAATTAAGTTCATTATATTTTACTATCTTATATAATTGTAATTTAACATTTAGTAAAGTGTACATTCCTCTCAAGGTTTTTGTATATTAACAAATTTTAGACATTAAAATATATTCTATATTCGGTAAAGAGAAAATGTTTTATTTGTAAAATTCTATACAAATAAGACATTTTCTCCAAGTTTTGTTATACTTTACCGGTGAGACCGGTATCAGGCAAGTTCTCCAGCAAAATGTATTTATAAATACAAACAATTAGGTTCGCGACGGATCCTTTAATACGTAATACATTCATGGGGCATACGTGCCATAAATATATTATGTACTGGTAATTGTACCCTTGTTATTCAAACCCTATTTATTTATACATCTCGCTGGTATTTTTTTATGTTTGTAGAACTTGAAAACATTTTTAACAATTTAAACAGAGATTTAAAAGCAATTCCATGAGCAAATAGAGAATATTGTTCGACTTAAACTATTTTTTTAATCTGAAACTTAACAGTTTTTTCAGAGGTACAGACGGGCGTAATCCGACTTTGAGCACTTTCATGTTCAAATGTTTTTCCAACTACAAATGTTTTACAATACACAAAACACGAGAAGAGAAATAAAAGTTTAGGTAATGTTTCCAAATAAACGCTCAATACAAATATCGAGAGATCAAACCGTTGTTTTTAATTCCAAAGACATTTACAATTTAAAATCGTTACTAAATTCATGTTAATGTTTGTAAAATCAGTACTCACTGAGTAAATATTGTACGAACACAATTGACTTTTTAAAGTATTCAAGGGCCGAGTTCTGTGCACCGCTATTGTGATTTTTGTACACGATTTAATGAATTCGCTCTTCCACCGAACGATCCTCGGGCTACATTCAAAGGAAAATTACAGTCGAGAGGATACTCGAAACAAACCCTTTAAGAGTCACGCTTCGTTCTCGCTAAACTCGGTCCAATTATTTCGAGTCTTTTTTACTTATTCTTTTTAAAACTAGAGGTCCATTATATCGGCGTCAGTTGGTGGACGGGGCCAACGCCATATGTTATTCCAATCTTTAAACGTACGACAGCGAACTTCGGCTAATTGATTAATGGTCTCGGGGCGGACATGTTTAAATTCTCCGATCATTGTTTTTTTGTCGGACATTCCTGATAATGATACGTTTTGATTCTCTAAAAAGGAATACACCATAACTGCCGCCATATGGTGCGCAACGCAGATTCACTACGCAACAGCTGGCGCTACCCACGAATTAAGTAAAATTCTTACCTGAGATTTTAGGACCCCAACGGATATTAAAATAAGAGATCCGTATAACGATGTAATGTACAAAATCGCCGATCGTATTGTACACGGTAATAAAGCAACGTTTTGTAAAAATATGTACCTATGATGATTTCATCGGTGTTAAATGAGTTCAACTCAATTTACTTTTATTGATGTCACATAATTAATTTTACTAGCATAAATATTAAGTCCATGTTTCCTTGTTGAAAAATTGACGTATTAATACTTAACGATATTTTTCATAAATTCATTTTGATATAATTTAGATACTTATTTAAAGTAACAAGTCCGTTGCAACGAAACATGTTAATGTTTTTTTTATAGCATAAATGCAGCAAACGAGCCTGCAGTTCATCTGATGATAAGTGATCACTGTTGTCTTTGGACATTTACAATCAATCCAGATTTACAATCAATCCAAATCTTGCACGATTAAACATTCTTTACGTTGCCCACAGGTGCGTTAGGACTCCGGAGAACTAAAATATAAGGAGCAATCCTTATGTCAATAATTACTTCACGGAACATTTAACGGTCGACGTGGTAAATCTAACTCATGTATCTGGCAAAATTTAATGTCAATCATTTCTTTCGCAGACTGGCCGGTGCTGGGATGCCGAGTGGCATGGGCGGCGGCACACTGGGCGGGCACTGCCAGCTCGCGAACCAGCCGCTGGTGATGCCGGTGTTCCCTCTCCGCGCCAACCAGCCGAGCCCGGTGCCCGTGTACTCGCCCTCCCGATTCCACATAGACAAGCGATGCCAGCACCGCTGCACGTGGAAGTGCCTCGCCATAGCCATGATCTGCCTCTGTGTCATCCTAGCGGCCATGCTCGCCTACTTTATAGGTAAGTTTCTTAACGCCTGCTGCTATGCCGTAATCTGGAAAATCGTCATAGTACTCGTTAAAATAGTAGGTGATATTGGTGATTGGGGTTTTGACTCCGTAATCAAAAGTAAGAAATTGTCATCATGTTACATCATTAGAGTGTTCGTCCAATATGAAGTTCTTAACATCTTGAAATAGACTGGCGAAGCGACAATTGATAATTATGTTACGACAATGGAACTACCCATCTTGACTATTTATTTAGTTACAGTTATATTGAAGGTTATTTTATCCAGTTGATCACACCTTGATAAGGGTTGACCACTAACCAATAAATCCACTTATCTGCACGGCATCTGTATGCGCACTACACTACAGACGTACATTTCTTAAGTTTAAGACGGTACTATTATATTTTTATATGAATTTTTCTTAAACTACTATGCTGTTGATTTACATGAAATTTTATATTGTTTCAAAGGCGCAACCATATTCACCCTTCATTAAAAAAACGTATTTTTGCGATAAAATTAAACAAAACATATAGATATATCAGAATCTGTAAGACAAATCAGTCATTATTTAATTCTAAAGTACATTGAAATAACGTATTAGCATCATAACTTTAGTACAGCCGTATGACGTCTCTATCCATTAAATTAGAGTTAAAAATAATTTTAACATTGACTGTTTCTTAAGAAAAAGAAATATTATCAATATATCATTGTTTTCTCCCGGCGGGGAGTCCGAATCGTTCGTTAAGACAGTATTTTTATTAACTCGCTCGGAATGTCGATTAAATTATTCATAACATAACTCTTTCAAATCATTAGCATAAGAGTGCGGTATCGTTTGAACTGTATTGTAAGTTTGCTAGTATTTATATATCTATTACAGAACCAATAACAATTTTCTAAGCATGTAAAAATGAAGGTTAGGTTTGCCGTAGGGATTTGAATAATGAAATCCTTTCCCAATGCGTTATCGGATTATCCATCAAGGTCCATTTTTTCAAGAAACAGTGTACAACACTGAAGTTCACAACACAAAAGTGTAGTTGTTTAATAAAAACTTTTTAACTAAAAATAGAACCGACTTCAAGATGAACTAAAAATTGAAAAATAATTAATAATTTTGATATCGGTGCCAAGTGTGCCAAACAGGTACATGAAGTAAAGGAGGAGATGGCACCGACATCAAAATTATTAATTATT
>DWNR01000443.1:0-19876 GCA_018250455.1 Polygonus leo | reverse complement strand
GATGTCCATGTGCGGCAGTGGCCACTTACCATCAGGTGGACTGCATGCTCGTTTGCTACCTTTACACAATAAAAAAATCTGCTGGTAGTTAACCTCGTGTACTTTGACCAGGAAGGTACGGTAAGGTGAAGTAAAGCAATTCTTGCGTTTTGGTTTGGAGAGCCGTGGTTGCAAGCTATGCTTACGAAAACGGTGAACATTATAGTACTCAGGGGTAGCAACGCATCTGTGGTCAACCTCAGGTATTATAAAATCATACTTGAGAATGATTACTTATGTCAATGGGCGGCAGTGATCATTTACCATCAAGTGGACTGCACGCTCGTTCACAAAAAACATACGTACACCAACTAAAAATAATTCATCCAAAGCAGTTAGATGTCGTCAGTTTTAAACACTCTTAAGTCCCAGGTTGGATACGCGATAGACTTATATTCAAATAATTATTTCATTTAAAATGGATCCTGGCAAAGACCTTGTCACACGCAAATATCACCTAACGCCCACTAAATACACAGCAATAAAATTTTATTACTGGGTATTTGCCCAAAAAGAACATTGATATGAAATATGGTATTAATAGGCAGCCATAATAAAACAATCGCATAAAAATAGTTCATTATCCACAGGGGAAATTCAAAAACGCAATTATATCGTACACAGGGTACTTTTATTCCACATGTTATTTCACTAACACCCTATATAATTTTGAAAACACATCGAAAAATCAACCTTGTCCCTCGCAAATAAAGTCCAGAACAGATTGACAACACATGCGACATAGGATGTTGTTTATGTTACAAAAAGTAATGACAGTAATAAATCATACGGATCGTTAGGCAGGCTCCCCCAACGGTGCTGGGTTCGATTCCCGGCAGAAATGGCATCATCTGTCAATAGCCGGAGTGACTTGACGTGACTCGCTAATGGAGTAATGTCGTTCCATTGTCTGTAACCATCATAGAAATATGGCGGGAATGTGTGCACGGCTTTATTTATTTCCATTCATAGGAAGTGATAATAACCTTGAGGATATTATTTATACATTATAGTATAGATATTTTATATGAGCCTGGTTCTCTTTACGCTATGAGCCCACGAGACATCAGTCATCTCCACATATAATTTTCTACCTGATGTACCACCATCGGTGTACCAGAGCGTATTTCTCTTTTTAACCGACTTCAAAAAGAAGAGGTTATCAATTCGTCTGTATGTTTTTTTTGTATGTTTGTTACTCGGTTACTCCGTTTAATAATAATTAATAATTTTGAAGTCGGTGCCATCTCCTACTTTACTTCATGTACCTCCTTGGCACACTTGGCACCGATATCAAATTTATTAATTATTTTTCACTTTTTAGTTCATCTTGAAGTCGGTTCTATTTTTAAATAAAAAGTTTTTATTTATCGTATAAAGGTAGCAAACACCATAGACCCATTTCCGTAATGCAGTTAATTTATAAATAATTTGTGTTTCACAGGCCGTCTTAGTCGACAGGGGTAGCGCCATCATACGTTTTTTTATTGTCTTTAAGTAGCAAACGAGCATGCAGTCCACTTGATGGTAGGTTAGTGCCACCCATGGACACTAGTGACCCGGGTACGATTAAATCGTACTTGAGGTTGACCACAGATGCGATGCTACTCTTGAGGACTCAGACGTTCGCTTTGCATTAAAGAATAGCTGGCAACCACGACTCTCGAATCCAAAACATAATAAATTGCTTCACGGAGGATTTTAAGGGTGACGGTGGCATCTCCCGGGTCGAACTACATTAATTCTACCACTCGGCATAACGTAACCATACATAACGTATGGGTGACAATGCACTTGGACTTCGTGCTCGTTTGCTATTATATGAATATAAATATAAAGAAATATTGAAATAAAAATCTCCATTAAAAAGATAAACATTAGAACCGAATTATAAGTATAAACGCCATGTTAAAAGCTTCCTACGTAAAACAAGATATACCAACTGTCATATCCTTTATAACACTCCCCTTTATACTTCACGACTACGATCTATGTATAAGATAGATTGTACAAATATACTTTATTGCATAAATATATTATATTCAATGATTTTATTTATCTCTTGTACTATAATATGTTTGTGTATTAGTCCGTAAATATAGATCTGTGTGTAGGCCTTAGACTTTAGGTCATAGAAAGGGATTTATTGCAGTAATTGCACTTATATGAGCATCTTGGTGATTTCAAACTATTCCACTTATTATTATTTTATTACATTCATGATGACTTGTATTGGATAGGGTTAGATTCTTTAGGTTTACCTTATGTTAAAAAATAGATTAGCCAGCACATTCAAGGCCAACACAGACGGCCTTGGATTTTTAACCACTTATACCATTAAATAAACCTTAAAAGAGATTCGCTGCATAATTAAAAAAAAGTTTTTTTCTATGGTAAATGTTCTTTAAGCGATACGAACCCCCAACGATGCATTGCTAAATCCAACTTGAACCATACGACTGCGACACGACGCCGACACGTCGTAACCCATAACTAAACAGCAAGCGTCATCTGAGATGTCATCACGAGGCGACAGCTGACGAAATGGGACGTCGTGTCCCCATCAATTATTCATATGTTTGTTTGTTTTGTTTTGTTAGCGGTTAGTGTTACGTGAAGAAGTTGGAGGTTTCCGTTTCAAGAATAGTCTGCTGTGTTAATCTACATCTGGGGTTGATTGGGACTTTTTGTTCGGTTGTTTTAGTAAAGACACGTTTTATTGAGTAATTTTTGTAATATTCGGATTCATAATAATATTTTGATTTCTTGTAGGTAATTTGATTGGGATGTTGTTCGGCTTCCGTTAATACGTATTATATTTCGGTTTCTTAAAATTTGATTAGGATTTTGTTGTTTGAACATTATGACATGTTAAAGTCCATATTTTTTCGAAAAAAAAACCGAATAACGGAGAAACTTAAATGTATGACTGCGTGTAATATTTATTTCAATTTCATTACTCTTCCTGTTTAAAATCAATATATTTTATTTTGTTTTTCAAAAGGTTATCAATGTTCGAGTATGTCACTCTGTCTGTTAATAAAAATATAATATACTGCAAAACGGATTATTATCTGTCCGGGTATTTCCCAAAAAATCCCTTTTTTACTTAGTCTATATAAAATTAATAATGTTAAGTTTCCTAATACATATCATAAATAATATTTAATATTCAAATTTTAAAACAATATACATTTATATATAATACTATATCTAGTGTAAACCTAGTTTCTTACGAGCAGCTTGACCTCAAATCGCATTAATCCCATGAACTGTGTCCGACATAGTTGGAATTAATACTAGAAGATAGTTCAACTGGTCGCATTTCGGCGAATTCCGAATGTAATTGCAGTGCAGTGGCCGAAGTTTGCTTGCATCCGGCATTGTCTGATTGCTGAGGATATTAGTTTAAGGAGACAAGATGAGAGCCTTTGTTTGTCAAAAATACTCTAATCTAGATGTTATAATGCTGAAAATAATTCATTTTTCAAGTGCATTAAAATGACCGTTTTCTATTAACTCTTTAGTGTATGGTTTTAATATTAATTACAATTCTATGAAAATTTTTAGGTTTATGTTTTTCGTTTCTTACTTATTTATTCTTTAGGACTATTGATTTATTGTGTGTTTTTTTAACAGTGTACGTCGCAAAAACTGCGTCACTTCCGGATGGATTAAGACAATACTTATATTTTGTCATTATTAAACAATTTTAAAACTTATATTAACATATCTTGCATCTTTGGAAAAAAGATAGTTAAACATGTATAATATCTCACGAATACATAAAACGTTAATTCAGTTTCTTACAGCAGCTTGACCTCAAATCGCATTAATCCCATGAACTGTGTCCGACATAGTTGAAATTAATACCAGAAGATAGTCAGACTGGTCGCATTTCGGCGAATTCCGAATGTAATTGCAGTGCAGTGCCGAAGTTTGCTTGCGTCCGGCAGTGTCTGATTGCTGAGGATATTAGTTTAGACAGCAAGGGCCTTTGTAATTCAACATGACTGATTTCAAACAAAAATATTTGTTCTTGGATACTATACAAATAGCCTTCTTTGAAATTTAACTCCCTTGAATAAGGGAACTTATCAAGTTAATTGAAAAAGAGTCACGTACTTTGTTTACTAATTAATAAAATCTATAATTAGTTTAAACATTGATAAATTTTAAAATAAAGGTGAAAAAGAATAGACAATTATAAGTTAAGCGCAAGTGTAAATTACAAGAATAGACATGAATATTAACATAGATGAGCCAAAAAAACTGCACACAAGTGTTAACCGCTAACGATCCGCACTAATTTAACTGAACTAATTAACGAAAACGTGAACCAGCGAAATTCCGCTTGAAAAAACTCGGGACTCCGAACTTGGAAGGAAGTCACAAACTTTCACATAATTACTACGAACGCTTAGTGGTCCCTGAACGTTTGGGGAATGCAAGAAAAAATGAAGATCGGATTTACGCGTGGAAGAAGAATTGAACATATTGTTGAGCGTAGCGTCATGTGTTGAATTTGATCCGCCTAAGAGAGAACAAAGAGAAGTTTTCTCAAACCATGCTTAGAACAAATTATTTAGGTACATATCCTTTCGATTAGATATTTACTTACATTACAATATTATGATAATTATAACTTAAATTTTATTATAGTCTGAAATCAGTATTTTATTATATCTATGAATGTCCTGTCATAGTTTTCGATATAATATTTTCATATAATTTTATTTATTAAATCAGCTGATACTTAAGCTTTTATTCAAATATTCACACCAATTTACAATGTATTGTTGTATTCGGAAGTTCATGTGTAAATATTACACGAACTATGTATTATTTATAATAACAATATAGTAAGAAATAATATAATATATATGTTTTTTTACTTCTTTTTTGGTTTATTTGGATTATCTAACAGTTGTACAAAAAAGTGTATAACTTAATCATCGTTGTTAATATCAGTATAATTACTTAATAATAGTAGTAAAAAGTATTTACTTTTACACACGGTATTTTCTTCCATCCGCTATTTCCTACTATCCGCTATTCGCTACCGCTTAAATACTTTGTGTCGGCCTAATTCCCTAATGTTGACATTGTAAAATGTGCAATGGGTGGGAATCGTATATACCATTTGGAATAAGATAAGGGTGTTCACTCAACACGTTGTCGCGTGATAAATTATGTCCCATAAACACCTTGAGTTTAGTTTAATGAGCTATCGGCAGGTTTTTTTACGTATGAACTTAATGATCTGAAGCTTCAAGTATTCACTAAATCATATGAATGGCGTTTGATATTATTTATTAGGAAATTTTGTAAACTACAAAAATATCAATTGCAATTGCAATATGTCACATGTGTATGTATGTAAAAAATTTATTTAGATAATAGTAAAATTCAACTGGGATGTATTGCTACATTGCATATATTAATGTAAATACTAAAATTAACTTACTTATTTTAATGGAAAATAATTAAAGGTTAGATGAAGATAAGGTATTGAATATTTAACAATAAAAAGATTTAGATGAAAGTTGAAGCAATGACGAGAAATTGTGTTACTTTCTAGCAAAAAAGCATAACCTCTAACGAGTGTATAAAATTGTTAAATTGAGAAAAGAGTACCCGTTAACCATTATAAATAACTTTATTTTATACACCAATAAATATTCACAAGTAACAAAACTAAGCGGAAAGTCAATTACCTCAATCACATCAAAAAGCCATCAAAAGAGACACTAAATTCCGGTGAAAAAAATAACCCTTTGATGGTACCCACTAATTAATACAAATCGGCATCCGTTTCAACTAAAATAGCCTCAACTGTAGTTGAGTAAAAAAATTTAAAGCTTCAATAAACGACAACGCCACTTCTTTATGGATTTTATAATAGAATTTGACGTAAACATTGAACAATTGTAAAAATAGAACCGACCAAATCTCTTGAGCCTTACACTTTACCAACTGCTTCTAAATCACAGTCCAGTGCTATTTGGGAACCAGTTGAAGAACAGATCTTGATTTTAGTTGTATGTATTAGAGATGGGAGGTCTGGTTAAACTGGATCTTTCAAATAGTCCCCAAGAATAATATTTAGCTTAGGCTCATTAACGACTCCGGAGTGATGGATAACGATGACGATCGGTTGCTTTCAAGAAAGAGTTCTCAACGGACCGTGAAAGTTTTAACTTTTGTTACCATACACCTAATGATGTTCGGAGAATCGTCGCATATGAATCATTTTACGGGAGAATGAATATCTTTGACATTTCTCACGGTTTTCCGTTTCTCAAATTATATGTCTCAAGTAAAGGATAGATAAATTATATATTGAGATATCACAATGACAATTCTCAGGAGTCGTCTTCAGTTAAGATACTGTCAATTAAGGTCCATTGCTATTGTACTCCTACTACTGCACTCTGATCTCATCTTAGAAGAAGGAGAATTTAAGACTTTCTTTTTCTTTGCGATTTTATTTTTTCTTCTTAAAGCTTGTGGGGGGTATTATAGGAAACTATAAATATATTTTTTTAATGGATAATGGATACTATAAGGTGGTTTGCATGCTCGTTTACTGTTAGAGTTATATACGATAACGAAACTAGAGTAGTGAGAATGAAATACATTTTGTCATTATTCTTATCTATTTATACAGATACTCAGAATGACTCATAAAAATTACGATAAATGAGATTATATTAACGCAACCGGATTTGATATGGAAATAATAGTACTCATAATCTTAAGTCAATAAGATAATGATTTTGTTTTTAAATAAGGTACTATAGGACTTAGATGATAGTTGAATTTGGCTAGAAGCGAATTATTGGATTTCGACTTCGTTTTCGTTTTTTAAATGTTGCATAACGTTAAGAACGTTTCAGATCCTGGGATTTGAAACCACGATCTCCAGTGAGAATCTGTTGTATCTCAGTGGTAAAAGAAGTAACTGAATTACTAAGTAATCTGTGATCCTTAAATACAAATTTAATATTCTTCTCTTTTGAACACAGCAATAATAAGTTATTTGAGACTTTATCCCAAACTTATTTTTCTTCACCGCTTACCGTTTAGCAGAAAATTAGTAGTTACGGGCAATATCGAAGAGAGAAGACCAGTGGCTGATCTTATTGACTTTCTTATAACTAGTGGCAAGAGAATAAACTTTTTAAAGTACAAATAATACAGCTATAAACATATTTATAGAATACAACCGACAGAAATGAAGATGAATTTGAAGACTAGAAGGAAAGAAAGAATAATAACTAAATGGTCGTTGACAGGTTTTATTAAAAAATAATAATAATATTTGCAATTAAATGTAATTAATATAATTATGGCGACTGTAGTAGGATAAAAATATATAAATAAATCTGGAAAATTAAGAAATCGTCGGCCATTGAAAATGTATAACAAAAAGCTGCTAAAAAATTGGAAAAGCTACAAAGCTTGTTAGAATACGAATGCCTTTTAAAGGGACAAGAAAAACGCTCATTGTCGTTAAAAGCGACAGTGCGAGTTCTTTAATCGGGAGTAACAGAATTGTTGTTTATCCCAAAATTCTTCTAACGATTTCAATTCCCCTAAGAGCCGTTAGCGCGTTTCGTTTTACACAGCGATTCTCAACCTTTGGATCTCGGGAGAATGAGCATTGGGTATGACTGGCTACATTTAGGTAGACGGCAGTAGCCAAGAGAGTATTGTTTTTTTTTATACATACTTACAATTATGACATATATGACATAAATGATAGATAACATTTAAAACTGATGTATAAATCATATAGTACACATATATTTTCATGTATTCATTTTATTACAAGGAAAACTAAGGTAAGCTCAATACCTCATAGAATTTCTGTCCAGTCAAAAAATATTCCTTTCGATAATGTTACGAAATTCTGCATAGTTATTTTAGAAAAACATAAATTTTAAACTGCTTCAATTGCTACACGTTGAACATAATTTTGTTATGTTTATTCAGTTATAGGAATATCTTTACTAGAACCCAATATTATCTATCAGCAAGGCACAAATTTACAATTATACTTGAATAAGTGTGAATTGACAGACTTCAAAAATCATTAAGATTTTTTTGACAACGGTTGCACGTTGTACAGGTGTTGTAAGTATGTAGTAAGTAAGACGGTCTAGGTCTCTTAACATGTTTATCTTAACCGAAAATGGAGGGATAGAATAGATTAATTTTTAAAACGTACGTATTTTGTAGAAAAATCAGAGGTGCGTTAAATTCAACGTCAGCCACTCAGCGAGAACTCTTAAGCACTACGATATCGTAGCTTCAAGGCTTATCTTCGTAAATACTAGCGGACCCGGCAGCCGTTGCTCTTCTAGTAACATTAACTATCCAATAAAAATTTGGACCAAGATACACATACCAGGTGCCAGGTGGTAGAACTTGTTTAGCTCGACCGGGGAGGTACCACCGCCACCGTCATAATCATCCGTGAAGCGATTATTGTGTTTCGGTTTGGATATGCGTGGTTGCCGGCTATACATATGTATAGTACGAGGCGAACACATAGTTCTCAGGAGTATCAACGTATCTGAGATCTAAGTTTAATTATGCTTGGGGATGGTTACTGATGTCCATGGGCGGCAGGTGACCACTTACCATCAGGTGGCGTAAAAGAAAATAACTACAGACTTTCTTTAAAGTCCCTTCTGTAGTTTTGGATCGTTTCACGAGATTTTTATATTTAAAGGTACAAAGTTTGGCAGTCACTGAATACGCGCGTTGCGTCTAAATCACCTTCGTTAATTACTGCGACATCCTCTCCAAGCAAACTTGTTGTCACCCCTGATTTATTGTTTTTATTTTCGTGTTCTATTTCAATATTAATGGCTATATATACTTCGATGGAGAATTTAGGGTATTGTGATACAGTATTAGAAACATTTATTAGTGTTATTAAAACTTAATTGAGGCATTACTATTGGCATTTTCAACATCTTTGACTTTTTATTTATTAGGTTTTTATTTTAACTAGCTAACGCCCGCGACTTCATTCACGTAATTTTAAGAAAATGTGAATAATTATTCACCTATTGGTAAATACTATAAATATATATAAATAGGTTATCCAAAATTAAAAGAATTCATTTTTAAATCAAACCAGTAGTTTCTGGGAGGTGAGGTGTCTTAGAAAGACTTCCTCCCCGATACAAAAAAGAGGAATATGGTGTTATTTGAAAGTAGTTACAAAAGTTGCTATTCCAAAAAATTCCCTGGGATAAATAACTTGTACAAGTGTGATTGTAATTAAAACTCAAATTAGTTATAAGTAACTAATATTAATTAGTGATAGCTTAGTGGTTGAGAATCCGACCTTTCACACGAGGGGTTCGAATCGCAGCACGCACCTCTAATTTTTCAAATTATGTGCGTATTTAAACTTAAATTATCATTCGCTTTTCGGTGAATAAAGCAATTAGTGTTTTGGTTTGGAGAAAATTGGTCGTCGGTTATATTTACACACGAGGCAAACATCTTAGTCCTCAGCAACGCATCCGTGGTCAACTTTGGGTGGTACACAATGCAATTGTACGATTACTAATGTCCATGGGCGGCAGTGACCATTTACCTTTAGGTGGACTGCCCTCTCGTTTGCAGCCTTATAGAATAAAAGTATTAAAGGGAAATATTATGTATTTTTACTTGAATAAAATCATCATTGACCACATATGCGTTTCGACTCAAGAACTCTTATATTAACATTTCCACAATACTGGTATCAGATCTTTCAGTCTAAGTACCATCAGATTTATATAATCGTGTGAGTAGTAAGTCACCGCAATCTAACCATGTAAAGAAAAATTAATATAACGAAACAAATACATTTGCAAACTCAAGAAATTTATTGAACAGCAACCAATAACGCCACTCCCAATATCAAGGATGTAATCGCACCTACAGCAGAGGCACCTCCTGTATAGTACCCTAAAGTTCTGGTGGTCCTCTCAATCTCCAACAAGCACTCCATGATCTCTTCGTTGTTAGGGACGATCTGTTCTGGAGGCAAGAGGAAACCGTATTCACCAACGTCACGCAGCTCGAAGAGGTAGACAATAGGTACTTCAGCCACGCCTTTTACCCAGTCGAAGCTGGATCCGCTGACTTCGTCTGTAATGGAAATATTTTGTAAATATGTTATAATCTTTACAACACTGAAGTTGTTATTAAATATGGAGTTAATACTAGCCATTGTTTAGTAATTAGGATAAGGTGCCCAAAGGGGGCCACGGCACTGTCCGTCCATCGGGATAGACGCCTTTCAGTGAAAAATTAGATGGCAATGTAATTCAATGCCATCTAATTTTCATCTAAAATTTCAACTTACAATGCTATCTACATTCGACACCCTTCGTGTGTTCGTCCTACCCTAATTTACCGATCATTTGTAAAAGCCAGCAACGTAATAAACAAATTCAATTAAAATTGTCTCGTTCAAATATACTTGGATGAGAAAATTTTACTTGTAACACCAAAATTGTACCAAAATAGCTCTAACTGATAATGAGACCCCTCCTACGCAATAAGTTGAATATACTTAATAAAATATCCATATTTAAAGACATTTTCAAGAAAATTCGATCTGTTTTTCCATACGCATGTATCTAAATGATATCTAAATATAATTTATAGAAAAGCACAAAACTTGAACCAACAAGATATTAAGGTCATTTGTGTTAATAGAATAAATATATACATAATATATACAGGTTATAACTTTACTGTTACTTACACAAAATTTCAGCTGATGTACCAACGGTATACACTGTACCATGCTTTTGCGTCAGCTTTTCTGCTCCACGAATTGCTATTTCATACTACAAACAAATAATACATAGAAGTAAATAAAATACAGATTAAAAAAAAATAAGTTGTCCTTAAAGTACTTCTTATTACTTTTCATTGAATTTCATATTACTGCAAAGCCAATTTTATTCGATAGATAAAGTGCACTAAAGGAGGATTGAAAAAACGGCCCTATGTAATTGACTGATGACTGATGGTTAAAGAATATACGAAACAACAGGATAATAGAAATGGACTGTTGGTGAAAGATTTCATAAACAGAGTTATACGAGTAGAATGGACAAAAGAGATAATAATACTGTTTGTAGATAATTAAACTCACCAAGTCAGCATAATTATCAGCGTGCAACACATCAAAACCAGAAACATGGCTGTAAGGGATCAAGATCATTTGGGAGTAGGAGTGGAAAGCGAAGTAATAGATTAAGTTGCCAGCTTGTTTCAGTTCGAGAACGTATCTGGATATCGCTTGCGCTTCTAGCTCTGATGATGGTGACGGTCCAGCAAAGGTCTGCATGCAGGGATCCGAAGATGCTCCCGTGGCTGAGAATGGTATACTTTGTTTAATATAAAATAACGTTTTTATATATTATTGAAGTAGTAAATGTGCAATAGGTGCACCAGATGGTCAGTGCAAGACATATGCCAGACCTCGGACAAAACTATACAATGGACTTTAAGGTAGGAAACCTAAGCATCAAATGATTGACTTTTAGTTAATCTCATTTAGGAATGTTAGTTAATATTTTTTTTAGGAAAATGGAAATAAATAAGTTCTGGTACCAGATACAACTTAGTCCTCTCAGTATATGTATAAACATGTAATTTTTTACCGACTAAATATTATTTAGCTCTCTTTTAACGAATTTTTGAATAGGATATTTTAATATTATTTCTCGTATTTTCACGTTTTTTAAGCTGCTAACTGATATATGTATTTTTACATTCAATTCTTTTATCCACTCAAATTTTCAGTCAGTCTGTGTTACTTTATGTATTACCAGACAGGCGGTAGATAGAAATCTCAAAGAAAATTGTTCAGTATCTGCAATGAAACTTCTCCCAACTACAAGTTATTATGAGCTTTATAAAGTGCCTTACTTACAAACCTCGAATACATTCATGTCGAACCTCATTTTTTGATTTTATTATATTTCAATATTTTAATCTATATCCATATCTATAATTATATCCTGAAGAAAATAGATTTCTTTGTTTGTAATCTGAAATTATTTAACCAATTTTTAAAACTACGTGTTACTTCTTGTATGCAATTTCTCGAGTTCATTGAAAATACAAAAAGCGTTATTTCACTTTTTATATTTCTGATTCGTGGTATTATCTCAGTTTCGTATAGATGCTATCATCACAACTGATTTTTGATAGAAATGGAACTAATTTGGAAGTACACCTCAAATATGTTTTAAAATCGGTTATTAGTCGATCGGTCGGTAAATACGGTAAGTGTACAATCAGCTTAAGCTGATAACTGCGTGCAACTAACACGTATCGTCAAGAACTCACTCATCCAGAGGAAATTGAAGTTTCTGTTCAGATCGATCCCGTTGCTCAAGTCGTCGTTGCCAGCAGAACAAGTGACGAAGTTCGCAGTGTTCCTATTCTTCCTCCACATGCGGTCCTGGAATTATATTTGATTTCTATCATAAAGTATTTCAATTTTTTTTTCAATAAAGGTAGCAAACGAGCATGCAGTCCACCTGATGGTAAGGGGTCATTGCCGCCCATTGACATCAGCAATCATCCCCAAATATGAAGACATCATACCTAAGTTTGATCACCGATGCGTTGCTACCCCTGAGGACTAAGATGTTCGCCTCGAGTATAAATATAGCCAGCAACCACGCCTATCCAAACCGAAACACTATAATTGCTTCACGGAGGTTTATGAGGGTCGCAGTAGTACCTCCTCGGTCGAACTAAACGAATTCAACCACCTGGCAAATCGTTGAAGTGCAAATCGGACGAGCATAGCTACAAAGGAATGCATGTCACCGTGTTATTAAAAAAAAATCGGTTCTGTATATGTAGATTCTTCAACAGATGAAGCTGTATAATTATTGAGTGTTGTTTTTTTTTTGTATCAAGGTAGCAAACGAGCATACAGTCCACCTGATGGTAAGTGGTCACTGTCATCACTAAACATCTCGGAGCACGGATAGCAACGCATCTGTGATAAAACTTAGGTATGAGCTAAGTTTTATCACAGATGCGTTGCTATCCGTGACGATTAATATATTTGCCTCATGTATAAGTATAGCCGGCAACCACGCCTCTTCAAGCCGTTACACAAGAATTACTTTATGGAGGAATATAAGGGTGTTTTTTTTTTTCACTCATAATAATAAAGCACAAAGACAATTACTAAGTAATAATCGGACGGACATTTTAAATTAAAGGTTTGGAAAAATGCGGTCGTACGATCAAGAAGAAATGATCCATTTTGTTTTTCATATTGTTATAATATATTTACTACTCTAGTATTAACTAAATATTACACAATACACTAAAACCAATACTAACATACATTAATATTTTAGATTTGTCACAAATGTCCATGGCACCAATTAGTAGCTATTAGTCATTTTTTTCTTATCAGACATAAAATATTTTTTCACCGTCTTGTTAAATATTACTTACTACTCAATTTCATCGTTACGAATAAAAAGTGTTATAAATTTGATAAGGTATATTTACGTCATATATATTTATGAAATATACTTACATCTGAAAACGTGTAAACATATCCATCAGGGTTAACAACTGGAACAATGTGCCAAATGAAGGTTTCTGCCATGAACCTAACATCAGGGTCACTGCTAGTCAAGAACTCCTTAATAATCCAAGTAACTGTTGCTGGTGAAATCCACTCTCTAGAATGTATACCACCTTCGATCATACCGATAAGAGGATCGCTATCCCTTTTGCCAGCCTTGAAGTCTATAATAACGCCCTTAAGTGGGCGACCTTGCAATGAAGTTCCAATAGTCATAGTGGTCACAATTCCAGGATACAGTTCTACTAATTCATCTAACCAGGCGTGGATTTCAGCAAGGGTGTGGTATCTCTCCCAACTAAAAGAGCCGAGTGTAATACTTCTTTGGGCGCAAGTGTCGCATGGTGTCATTTGTTGTTGAATCAATCTGGAAACATAAAGATTAAGAGAAGTTCCTTTTTTTTGTTTTGTGTAAATGTAGCAAACGACCACGCAGTACACCTGATGGTCGTCTGAAGTCGTAGTGACTGCCGTCCATGGACATTAGTAGTCATTCTCTAGTGCAATTGATCCAAGGTTGACCACAGATGCGTTACTACCCTTGAGGACTAAGATATTCGCTTCGTTTGTAAGTATAGCCGGCAACCATGCCTTTTCAAACCGAAACATAATCTTCACGGATCATACTTTTAAGAACATTTAAAACAGTCTATGGTTTCTACCAGGTTTACTAAAGTTATGAAACTTTTAAACCCAAGTAAAAAGTTATTTTATACATTGATATACGAGGGATACATGAAACAAAATCTAATTTCTATACTTACTCTTGTACATTTGAAACTTTTATTTCTGCATTGATTCCTACACTTTGAGTGTATTTCACAAATTCTTCATCTTTATTTGGAGACACCATAATCCGTACATCATTATCTACAGTAATAACGTCAGACCAAAATTCATAGCCGTCTTTTCGTAAATCGGTCAAAATTTGAACTTCTTCCTCTGTTCTCGGAACTATTTTATAAACTTTGTAGTCTTCATAACTTTTCATTGCATTATTTATTACTACGAAGCCCAATAGAGCAAAAAATACCTTTAATATCATTTTTACGTTAACGTCTATGTTACTAAATATCGTAGAATGAAATAAATGCTTAACTATCATCGAATTAGTTTGATATCGATAGTTGTAAAGATTGTGATATCGTGTGTGTAAAATAATAAACGAATTTATTATTAAGGACAAACTTCTATGAGATAAATACCAATTATATTATAACAAAGTAAGTTGCCCAAAGAGAAATAAAGATTTGCCTATTCTATTCAGTAATTTCTACTTTTTGTTATTTAAATTTAAATTCTAACATGTTTTATTTCCTATGAACATAGTGCCATGCTGGATAACTTTCTTTGTTTCAAAGTAAAATCAGTTAGAAGTTACATTCAAAGTGCACAATGAATTCGTCGTTTATTTTGTTATACAAATTGTATTTAAGAAATCTGGCTGTTAAGCAAATTATGAAAAGTTACAATAAAATAAAATGCCATTTTAAAAAATCTAAAGTTATATATTTTATGATCATATATAATTAAAACTTCAATAGTGCAAATAGTGCTGTAACCATCAAAACAGCACTTATTCTAAAAATGCTTCCTGAACTGCTGTAGTATCCTAATGCTCTCGTCGTTTTATCCATTTCAACAAGTGCTGCAACTATTTCTTCATTATTTGGTATTATGAGGTGTGGTGGTAGAAGGAACCCATATTCACCAACATCGCGCAGTTCAAACAGGTACACGATAGGAACATTAGCATCACCCTTCACCCAATCAAAACTCGAGCCACTTACTTCATCTGTAATGTAAAAGTTAACTTAGAAAATTTTGCTTAATCACCAAGTAGCTGAAAATCTTTAAGAAGAGAATTTATCGACATGTTTATTTGACTCAAGAAAGATTAAACGAAATTCCAAAATTAAAGATATCTTACAGAATGTAATATAAAGATAAATTTTATACTTTTATAATATGTTATATTATCTACACTACATTTTTAAACAAAGTCCATATTGAATACCTGAAGTTGTACTTACAAAGAATATCTTTTGACGTTCCGACGAGATAGTCAGTACCATGTGTAGCTTTTAATTTATCCATTCCTTTAATTGCGATTTCATACTGAAAGCAGATTAAAATAGTTAATACAAGTAAATAATTGCTACTTTAATAAATGGTAATAAATATAAGAATCATATATGTTGTAAGCACTTTAGTGATACACATAGATATGAAAACGATTAGAGTTAAAATTGGTCTTTAAATCAAGGTGTTCTCTTTCTTAACCAGCACCATCGTCACCCAGATACCACCATAGCGATAGCGATTATAATACGTGTCAAGTGTCCCAAACGCCATAAAAAAGGCGCCAATTTTTTTTAAGTTCAATTTAAAAATAAAACCTGATGAGGTTTGGTGATTAGGAGATAGAAGCAAATTAACATAATACTTCTTACCATATCAGCATAATTCGAAGCTTGGAGAACATCGGCGCCACCAACATGACTATATGGAACCAAAACCATCTGAGAGTAGGAATGGAAAGCGAAGTAGTAAATCAGACTCCCTTCTCTCTGTAGACTAGTGACATAGTTCGCGATGCCTATGGATTCTGGCTCTGAGAACGCAATGGGTCCAGCGTAGGTTTCCGCACAAGGGTTGGAAGAAGCACCCACAGCTAAAAAACGATATTTACATATACTCCGATAAAAAATCTAGAACACAGTTGACTCTGCAGACCATTCCTAGAACTTTCTAATGCATTTTTATTTTGTAAAGTATAAAACAAATTAAAATAAAAAAAAATTACAAATTATATAGAGACAGATTAGTCTTTAATATCACAAAATTTTCGATTAATCCTACAACACCAGATTGCCAGGTTGTATGTAGAGCCCAAACGTTTGTGTCCTTTAAAGTTATCAATTAGGCCAAGAAAGGCAACAAAACATTTGTTTCCAGGCAAAATAAGTAAAATAATTATATTGAGTGGGCATGAAGGGCACAATTATCATTATGTTTAGGTCATTAGATAACAGTAACAAGGTCTTATAGTAGCAATAGTCCAATACTGAAATAGATATTTATTTTTCATAATGCCCTGTTTAAAAATATATGTATACTATACATTAAATTATGCTTGTTAATGTTTGAAAACAAATATTGAGAAGTTATTTTTTTAAAAGAAAGAAACACTGTTAATAAAATAGCTGGAAGAAATGTTTTGTAACAAAACTAGCTGCTACGGCGGACTTCGTCCCGCGATTAAAACCGAAAAAATGAATTATTTTACTATAACGAATACATAAAAGACAGATTTATCCAATTTGGTTCATTCGCTTGGAAGTTATGCATTATTAATTTTTAGTTATTGAAAAAAAAATGTTTTATTGATTAAACACATTAATTATAAATAGTCGCAAGGGCCCCTCTACTGGGTTACCGACCCGTGTATATGTATAGATATGTTAGATTTTAAAACATACTCATCCATAAGAATCCAAAGTTTCGGTTCAGATCGATTCCATTGCTCATGTCATTATCAAGATTCCATTCAGCACAAGACACGAAGTTAGCGGGGTTACGGTTTTTCCTCCACATCCGATTCTGGCAAAATAAATTTTCATTCACCACCATTTGAACCACATTTAAGTTATTAAGTGATTCTGCAGGAACTCGTATAGTTCGACCACTGCCACCCTCATAATTCTCCATGAACCAATTCTTGGGTTTCGGTATTGGATATTATACTGGTGAAGGAGGCGAATATCTTAGTCCTCAGGGGTAACAACGCATCTGTGGTCAACCTCAGGAATGAAAAATCATGCTTAGGATTAATTACTGTTGTCCATGGGCAGCGGTGACCACTTGCCTTCGGATGGACTGCGTCCTCGTTTGCTACCTTTTTTCGAAAAAAAATAATATTCAACATTTTCAGTAATGGTACCCATATTCTCTTGTGGATGTCACCACTACTATAAATTTTACGATTTTCTGGTAACAGCAGAGTTGATTTTTACTGCTTATGTCAAACATTCTTAGGTTTAATTAATGGATTACATTTAATGGATGTTATTACCGTCACACTGTTTTCGTGGCATTATTTCTTAGTTCAAGGTAGCAACGCATGTTAGATCTTAGGTCTGTTTAGTATAAACTTAGTAACAAATGTTCACTAGCTGCTGTGACCATGTTAAACTGGTACTTGTATTTAACGTTAAATATACTACGATCTTATCATAGAACATCTTAGTTCTTTTGAAATTACAGTTTAAAAAACAAATACGAACATAAACAAAAACTCACATTTGTAAAAGTATACGCATAACCATCAGGGTTGATGACTGGGAAGATATGCCATACAATGTTTTCGGCTAGGGCCCTTACATCTTCATTTGTACTAGTCAAAAACTCTTTTATGATCCAAGTTACAGTTGCAGGCGATATCCATTCTCTTGCGTGAATGCCTCCTTCAATCATCCCAATAATGGGTCTGTCTTGTTTTTTGAAATCTATTTTGACTCCTCTAATATACCTTCCCTCTACACTTCTCCCCGCGGTAACTATGCTCGCTACATTAGAATGAGCTTCAACTGTCTTGTCTAGCCAATCGTAGATGTCCTCTAAGGTTTGATAGTATTCCCAAGCATAATCTCGCGAACTTCGGTTTATTTGTGGTGGTCTCTTCATTTGATCATCGATAACACTGAAAATGACTCATTCATTTACACATAGTACGATAGCTTAATTATGCATCATATCATTTAATTTAATATTTTCATATAGTTCAAATACAAGTACTTACCAGGCTTTACAAGTCTTGCAGTACTTACTTTAGTGTTAAAAATCCTAGCAACCTTTAATAAGTACCTTTAATAACTATACGTACCGTTGAACATCGTCAATGACGATTTCCGATGTAATGTCAACACCTTTCATATATTCTTCAAACGCATCAAACTTTTCTGGTGCGACCATAATCCGCACTTTACTTCCCAGATCAATAATATCCGACCAAAAAAAGTATTCATTTTCTTTTTGCAAATCTATCAAAACCTGCACTTGTTTATCTGATTCCGGCACAATTTTGTACACTCTATAGTTTTTATAACTTACATAATTAGCACTTATATTAGATATGACTACTAAAAGTCCTACTACTAATATTTTAAAACCCATAACTATCAAACCTCTGTATATTTGCACTATATATTTTATAATGAAAATGTAATTAACGTAAATTATCGATACATTTTAGATATAAATGTCATTATCTGAAATATTTTATCTGTTATGTACTGGCGCTGGTACAAGATAACGAAACGAATTATGTTATCCTGAATTTGTTTATCTGCTTCACGAATGATAAATGAATTACTATATTCATGAGAATTATGGTATAGTATGAAATATAAACAATTAGGTTACAATGGTTGTAGTAATCTAAATCGAAATTTCCCATTGTGTTGGCTTATAATCGACTTTATATACAAACATCTCGTGTCAAGATGTACATATATTAATAAATGATAAATTCGAAAACAACTGAACCGATATTAATGAGCGTTTATTAATTAATGATAATTAAAATCTCGATTCAGACATTTTTTTTGGTATTTAACTTTACTGGCAGATCAACGCCTACCGCGACCGCTAGTAATTGTCAATAAAACAATTTCACCACTTCATATACTAAGTGTGTTTTTGGCTGTTACCACGTTTTTAACCAACTTCAATGTGGTATCATACCATACCATATCATAAGGTACCAACAGAATATTGTTATTTCTATACGTGTATGTAAACGAAATAAAAAGAAATGTATTACTAAAGCTTACAAAATTAATCGTTTGTTAAAATTAAGTAAGAACTACTAATCTCGATCAAAATTAATATTCATTAATCAAATATGACTATAAATAAAATACTTCAATTTAAAAAAATGTATTTATTACTAACAGTAGGTATAGTGAAATATGACAACTCAAAAATCTGTACAAATGTTTTACATGTATTCACTATCTAAATATTTTATATATTATATAAACACTAGCTGACACGGCAAACGTTGTTCTGCCATATAAAATATTACTGAATTTCCCGTAGGAATGAACATTTTTCCCGCAGTAAAAGTGTTCTAAATGTTGACCAGGCTTAGTATCTATACACCAAAAAAAGTTTCATTCGAATCCG